>AFAN01000331.1:0-24031 GCA_000218505.1 Schrenkiella parvula | reverse complement strand
TCGAAATTCGGGTTTGGATCGGAAGAAAACTCGAAAGAGGTGGAGATGCGTTAACTGAAACCAATCAATTCAATTCAATATAATCAGAAGTTAAGACGAAGGAATCAAAGCGAGAATCATCAAACAAAACCAAACGGATCAGATAGAAGTGTATGGAGCATGGATCTTAGATGTGTCTGAATCGGCTTACCTTCTTCAAATCAAAGCAATACCCAGAGAAGAGAAACAAATATCCGAAGTTTGTAGAAAGAGAGTTCAAACGTCGAACTTTAACAATCACGAAGAAGAAAGCGATACCTGTTGATATATCGGAGAGGATGGCAAATGAAATCGAGAATCTATCACGACCGGTGAGTGTATGTATATATCAACAGACTCGATCCGCGTGCTTTTATTTGATCCGATGGCTGCATATCGTGAATGGTAAGAGAAGGATCGATGACGTGGATTTCACCTCCTTCGTCTCCCCAGTTTTTGCAAGTAGACAGAGAGGTAATAAAAACTTACCGGACCTTATTGGGCTACCCACATTGGGCCTCAAATATCCGTCTCCGTAAACCTGTACCCTGGGGAAATGTTGTAGAGGGTTTTGATTGATTTTCATTTCTCTGTGGCCGTGATCGTCGCCGTCAATCGCACCCCGTTTTCTATCTCCGGTGAGTTCTTATTTCTTCTGCTGTGACCTGTTGCCCGCTGTGTTGTAGACGACCGGTTCGTGTTCGGAAGTGAGAGATTTGTGTACAACTTTTCAACATTGTTTATTAGCAATTTGTTTATCCAAATCTGATATACGCATCTCGTTTTCTAATTGTTGTTAATGATGATCCTTGGTAGGTCGGATTTTATAACCGCGCACTGTTGTTACCATGTTTCTTACGCGATTTTTCGGGAGGAGATTCTTGGCGGCCGCATCCACGAGATCGGAGTCCACTTCTGCAGCAGCTGCTTCAACTGTTAGGATTGCGAAAAACCCTCTCGAAGAGTTCTTTGAGTTTGATAGAAGCCAGGGCGAAGATAAACCTGTTGTCTACGGTGCGTTTCCTTTGTCATTTCAGAAGTTGCTTTCATTTGGGAGAGTTTTGGCTTAAGTGTGTCGATGAATGCTTGTGTCTTATGGTGCTACGAAATTAGCAAATGTGATATGTTCTAAAGCTCTATCACCTGACTTGATGTAGCTGCTTTCAGTTTCCGCTCTTGCAAAGTATTTTGAGGATATCATTTCTCTGCTTGATGATAGATAACATTGTTTTCCCAAATCAGGCCTTTAGCTACTTGTGGGATTGTTTATGAAACTGAACTAAGCGATGGAGTCTGCAACTTTTATTTTCTTTAACATGGTTATTCTAGAACTAATTGCTTTTTTAAGTATTCCAAAGGCTTACGCTTCCTTTTTATACCTGCTATGCCATGGAATATTTGGATATAAGGATTTCTAAAAAACGTTGTTTCTTTTCTTAATGAGATTTATGAACATTTGTAATCTTTTTTGGTGTTAGGTCGAGGTTGGAAAGCTTCAGAACTGCGCCTCAAGTCATGGGATGATCTTCAGAAGCTGTGGTACGTTCTTCTGAAAGAGAAAAACATGTTGATGACTCAGCGTCAGATGCTTCAAGCCCAGAACATGATGTTTCCAAACCCTGAACGCATTCCAAAGGTAACACAAAGCCGGCTTTAGCTCTCAATTCCAGTTGAGTTGTTGACATATTGATGAATGTTATGAGAGGAAATATGAATCTTTTCTTAAAGAAAATGGTTGGTTGTGTACTTTCTTGAGGCTCCCGAAAACGTATATGCTTGGCTCTTTATTACCATGGGAGAGTAATATTGGTGAACCCCAACTTTTTATGCATATCAATATAGGTGAGGAGATCAATGTGCCGCATAAAGCATGTGCTGACAGAGAGAGCGATTGAAGAACCTGATCCCAGAAGATCAGCCGAGATGAAGAGAATGGTAAATGCTATGTGACCCGTTGTGCCTCTTTAGTCAACCGAGCAGTAAACTCGAGTCAATTCGCATTTGGGATTAAGAAGCAACAAATAGCATTCAAGAGGCTGAAGAAGACTTGATATTTGTCCTTTGAAAACTGGTCTAGTGATTGTGATTGTTGTCTGGCAATAGATTTTGCACATTTCTGTAAAACCATGGTTGGTGTTTATTTCAAGACACAGAGGTTGTCTTCGAACGTAATCCACATTAATAGGATTCTAGGAGCGCAAATAAAATGTTATTTCTTTCGAGAAAGGGTTATATGGCAGAAATTATATTCGTTCAGTGTTCCTTCTCAATCCAAGCTTATACTCCGCAAATTTCGTAACCCTGAAAACACCATTGATGGTGTTAAGCAAAGTGGTTGTAAATTATTATTTGACGCCTTTATGAGCCCTTTAAAGAAGTGGGGACATAGGCCCATAATAAGCCCATATATTGTAGTGGGCCCAAAGTTTTTAGAGGAAGAAGAAACTTGCAGTCTAAACCCTTCTTACCTTCGGGAAGCTGTAGAGAGAGCTTCAATTGGATTTACCTTCTGTGTGTGGCCGTGACCTTTCTAGCTTCGCTCCCGGTCTCCGTCTCCGGCTCCGTCGAGCTCGCTATTATCCGGTGAGTTCTTGTTTATTCGTTTCTCTTCCGCCGACAACCCCCACTTCCTCTGGTATTGCAATTTTTTGCTCTTTGCCAAATCTCTATCTGCAGGAATCTGATTATTTTCTCACTCAGTATCATGGTTTAGTTTATCAGTTTATCTGAAGTTTTTTTTTTTTCAGGAGTATCTTCCGTCAATTTCTTAACAAGGATCATGGAGGAGATCACAAAACCGGGCCTTGTTGAAAGAATAAAGAAGTGAGTTATGCTTATTTCATAATGAAGAAGATCAAAGAGACAGTTCTCCGTTTTAGCGAGAAGAAAATAGCTTGAATAAACAATGAATCACCATACAGAAAAAAAAAAAATTGTGTGTTTAGATATGATTTGCTGCACGTTTTTGACTGGTCTCGTTGTATAATTTTGACTGTCTCAGAGAAGCTCCACAGCTAGCATCCGTGTTGAGAGAAATGAAGGAAGGCCTAGATGTAGTTAGGAGCAAAGTGGAGGCTCTGACTGCGAAGGTAGGAAGTGTTGTATTACAGCATCTTATAATTTTATTGGATTCTACTTTATTGACATATTTTCTTTGTCTCGTCTGTGACGAGTAGTAGTTATTGTCTGTGCCTACATTTGCTATTACCATTCAGAAACACAATGCGTGTGTCAGGTTGATTCATGTTTCACGACGTCCTGATTTTCTTATTTTTGCAAATCATAGGTAAAAGCAAACAGTTTTCCCACCGCGGATGGGATAAGTTATCTCGAGGCCAAGCATCTGTTACTTCTAAGTTATTGCCAATGTCTCGTATATTATCTGCTAAGGAAGGCAAAAGGATTCTCTATTGATGGCCATCCTGTTGTAAGGAGCCTTGTAGAGATACGAATGTTTCTGGAAAAGGTTTGCCTCTTTGTCTTTTTTCGACATTATACCTAACATCAAGGCTAGAGTTAATAATTGATCTCGTTTATATTTTTGGGTAGATTCGTCCCATAGACAAAAAACTTCAGTACCAAATTCAGAAGCTCACCACAGCTGGTTTGTATGTGTCTGAGCAAGCTCTTTCTGATGGAAAGGAAGCTGGTGCAGCACAAAAATCTGAAGATATTACTAACTATAAGCCGAAACCAGACTTACTTGCTGACAAAATGGAGGATGAACCAGAGGTAAACCTTATTATCAACTTACACTTCTGAAGAGATATACTGTATGCTCGTTTTCATTAAACGTTGGCCTGTGTAAATGTAGGATGGAGTTTATCGGCCCCCGAAATTTGCTCCTATGTCTATGGATGATAAGACGTCAAAACAGGAAAGAGATGCTGCCAGAAAAGAGAAACACTTTTTAAGGCAAGCCACTGAAAATACATACTTGAAAGATGTGCTGGACGAGCTCGAGGACAGGCCTGAAGAGGTGGGTTGGAAGAACATTACTTTGCAGTCGATATGAGTACTGGTTTAACTTGATGCTTCAAACTTAATGGGTGTATGAATAATATAAACAGATCAGAGACTTTTATGGGGCTGAGAGCAAGGAACAGAGAAAGTTCATAGCACAATATGAAAGGCAACAAAAGATAGAAGAAGAAAGCTTTGTCCGGGCACCTCGCACTAAGGAGGATAAGAAGAGAGAGAAGCGCTTGAAGTCACGCAATGGGTACGTTTTTGCTTTTGGGTTTTAACTGAAGTGATATTTTGATTAATCTTTGTGAGATGCACTCATGTTTAACTGAATCAGGTTGTTTGGACTAACCGAGAGTTTTGACAATGAATTCAAGTTCTTGGATAACGACGATGAACAGCCAGCAAGCTTTAGTGGCAGTGGCCGTAAAAATGGAGGAAACTTCAAGAGAAGAAAGGTAAAATTAGTCTATTCTTTTTAATTCTTTTCTCTCAACTACTCTCTGCTGAGTCATCAGGGATTACTTCTCAGTCTCTATTGTGTTTAACCATGTATTGTTCATTTTTTACGCAGACGAGGCACTGACATGGATACACCAGCAGGCCCCTTTTGTTGCTACACTACACCAATTTTGCTCTGTGTTGTATTGAGATGTTTAATGTGAAAGTGGTCAATGTGAGAACACACATGTTTGCAATTTTAGTACTGATTCATGGTCAAGCACTTGCAGTAAAATTCGGAAGACCTTTTCTCTTACGCTAAATATAGCTTATTTCCACCCGAAGCTTCGTTTTCATTTTACAAGTGATGTATGTAACAAAAATCTGATCAGAAAACAAAACAAACTAGTACCCGCCTCTCTTCGCTCTTCTCATCCGCCATGGGAAACAGCTCAAGCTCCAATACCAATCTTAGCAATCCTAAAAACAGACTTCTAGAAGATCACCATCATCACGACAAACTCAAGACCTTGACTCCAAGAAACCAAACCCAAAATCACAACAACAACAGCACTTCCCGGATCTCTTTCCTCCGATCTCCACTTCCATGGCTCTTCATCTTCCTCTTTTTCCTCCCGTTACTTCTCATCTCCACCACCGGAGGAGGCGGACGCAAGACGTGCAGTCCTTCTTCTACCTATCGCCACCTGTCCATTAAAGATGAAACAAACTCTTCCTCAATTGTCAAAGCTCCTGAGGAAGAAGAAGAAGACGATGATGTCCCTCCTCGTGTCCCCGCTCTTTACCCTCGGCGACCAAGGATGTTCAATACGACGCTTGATCACGTCGTTTTCGGGATCGCCGCGTCTTCGGTTCTGTGGGAGACGAGGAAAGAGTACATCAAATCATGGTGGCGACCGGGTAAGACACGTGGCGTTGTCTGGATCGACAAGCGGGTCAGAACTTACCGTAACGAACCCCTTCCCGAGATCAGAATCTCCCAGGACACCTCACGTTTCAGGTACTTGCTCATTCTACACTATTCTCTGACGTGTTTAACAAGTAAGCCTAAGGAACCATGTTTTCGTCTTATTTAGGTACACGCATCCGGTTGGGGACAGATCGGCGGTGAGGATATCGCGAGTAGTGACGGAGACGTTACGGTTAGGGAAAGAAGGTGTTAGGTGGTTCGTGATGGGAGATGATGACACGGTGTTTGTGGTGGACAATGTGGTTAATGTCCTCTCAAAGTACGACCACAAGCAGTTCTACTACGTTGGTAGCTCCTCGGAGGCTCACGTTCAGAACATCTTCTTCTCATACTCGATGGCATTTGGAGGCGGTGGCTTTGCCATTAGCTACGCTCTGGCCCTTGAGCTTTCCAAAATGCAGGACCGTTGCATCCAGAGATACCCTGGTCTCTACGGCAGCGACGATCGCATCCAAGCTTGTATGACCGAGCTCGGCGTACCCCTAACCAAAGAGCCTGGCTTCCACCAGGTGAGTTCGTTCATCTTTGAGTTGAATAAACTCTATTTATTAAAGGTTTCTTTTGACTCATTGAAATGTTTGATGTATGCAGTATGATGTTTATGGGGACCTGTTGGGGCTGTTAGGTGCCCATCCAGTGGCTCCTCTGGTGTCTCTGCACCATATCGACGTAGTGCAGCCGATATTTCCAAAGATGAAACGGTCACGTGCGCTCCGTCACCTAATGTCATCGGCAGATCTTGACTCAGCCAGTATATTCCAGCAGTCCATCTGCTACGACCAGAGCCGGTTCTGGTCCATCTCGGTCTCATGGGGCTTCTCCGTCCAGATAATCCGAGGCATCATTTCCCCTCGCGAGCTCGAGATGCCTTCGAGAACATTCCTCAACTGGTTCCGCAAGGCCGACTACATTGGCTACGCGTTTAACACGAGACCCGTGTCGAGACATCCGTGCCAGAGACCGTTTGTGTTTTACGTAAACTCGGCTAAGTACGACGAAGGACGTCGCCAAGTGATTGGATACTACAACTTGGACAAGACAAGACGGATTCCCAGCTGTCGATGGAGGCTTGATTCGCCTGGAAAGATCAGTTCCGTCGTCGTTCTTAAGCGACCCGATCCCCTCCGATGGCACAAGGTTGGTCCGAAACTCCATTTCCACATTGCTCCATTACTTACACAACTTGCATCAACTTTAGTCACACCGGTTTGGTTTTGGCTACTTAATTTACAGCTAGTAGAAGAAATTAGTGGTTTTCTTCAACATAAATTCTTGAGATAACCGGCTGATCTCTAATAATAAACCGGTTTTAGCTAACGTTTTAAGATCTTGTGTTGTTGCAGTCACCGAGGAGGGATTGTTGCAGAGTATTGCCAAGTCGGAGAAACACAACGATGTATATTTGGGTCGGAAATTGCGCAGACGGAGAGATCAGTGAGCTCGAACATCCTCAGCAGTAACATTCAGATTTAGGTACACTAAAGATTTCTTCAAATGGATTCCCAGATTTCTGGAATATATTCTGTATTTTGTTTTACAACAATTTTTCATCCTAAAATGCAAAATCACTGTTTCCATCTCTTAAATCACAAAGAAAAACGCAATTCCTAAAAAGAAAATTCACAGTTTTGGATTCTTCATGGAAGAAAATCAGTGAAAGAAAGATTCACACCGTGAAGAGCTTTTCTTCGGTGAGAGTTTAGCCGACGAGTGGCTGTTTTGCTTTCTTGTTAATTTCTTTCTCTTTCCTTTCTCTTCGTCTACCTTTTGCTCTTCGTCCCTTTTCCCTCCGTTTCTTCCCGGTTTCGAGTCTCAGGCTTAACAGTTGCATTGTGCGATTGGGTTGCGTTATGATGAGCTGTCAGATTCTGATTGGCGGAGACTGGGGAAATGGCAGAGGAAGCAAGAATCGCCAAACTGACATGAGACTCGTTTCTCACTGCAATGGATTTCTCAAGGCGATGCACCGACATTATCTCTCCGTCGTTCATGTCCAAGCTCACTGTGAAAGCACCGTCATCAACAAAAATCAGAAAACTTTCCTCACCGCACCAATCTTTTTCTTAGACCCGCAAAAACCTAAATGAGAAAGATTGAAAATTTGAGAAAAGGAGAAAGAATTAAACCTGAGTGGGAGAAAAACCAGAGGGTGAAGAAGCAGAGAAAGATGATCACCGGAATTGCGTGGATCCAATACTCCGATACCGGAAAAATACCTCTCCTTGCGTTTATCATCCTCCTGCCACCGTGAGAAGAGGTGATCGGGAGCTGAGAGAACGATCTTTCCGCCATTGTTGTCTTACCTCGCAGCTTCTTCTTCCCAAGAGTCGTACTTACCCAGTTGAGGGAGAGAGAGCGCGAAAGAAGAGAGAGGAGATTTGTGAAAGCCTTCACCGATCAGTTTCGTTACTTAACTGCAAAATCTTAACGGAATTTGCGCGGGAAAGCTTGTATCACGTGATGCGAAGTTGCAAACATAATCCCGTTTATATATTTACGACCTTTTGCCATTTATCATTATCATCATCATCAGCAACACCACCATCATGGTTTTTTAGGAAAATATATACATGCAAAGATGTTTGTTTTTGTTTGATATATGTATATATATTTATGTCCCGAAACAAAATGGTTTGTTCTACAGAAAAAGAAGCATTCTACATACAGTAGCTGACGAGTCAAGATGTACATCCACGAGGAGATTGTTAAGAATGTGACTGATTTGGTTTTTTTTATATGTCACCATTTTCTTGGTGAAACCCAAAGACTTCGATTTGAATTTTTTCCACTTCCTTACTATGAAGACCCTTCAGATTCGGTTTCTTTGACGAGGTCCGGTCTTTTCTCGTCATCATCTTTATCTCTTTGAAAAGAAGTGTTCCTCCTGCTGCTGCTGCCAGGGCTATTCGGATCATATTTAGAAGAAGCTAAGAAGTTGAGAGCCAACACTACATCGGATACAACAGGCCTCATGCTTGGCTGCTCTTGAACACACATTGCTGAAATTGCAAGTGCTTGGTACAGTCCTCTAACAGGGTACTGTCCCTGAAGCAACGGATCAATCATTTTCGGGAAGTTCCTCCTGTCTTTAAACAATGGTCGTGCCTGTAAGAAAGAAAAAAAACGTAGAAAAAAATGAGTGTTGTCTAAGCAAAGATCATTGAGAGACACAGCCAAGAGACAGAACATACCCATCCGACCAAATTCTGATCTTTACGGGCTTTTGTACTATCAATTGCTTTCCTTCCAGTGATAAGCTCCAGAAGGACTACACCAAAACTGTATATATCAGATTTGAACGTGAGCTGACCCGTCATAGCATAGTCAGGAGCACAGTATCCGTATGTTCCCATAACCCTTGTGGAGACATGGGTTTTATCCCCGCTTGGTCCAACTTTAGCCAACCCAAAGTCGGATAGTTTTGGTTGATAGTCTTCACCAAGCAAGATATTCGAACATTTAAGATCCCGGTATATCACAGGGGGCTTCATTCTATCATGCAGATATTCTAGACCTCTTGCTGCACCAGCTGCTATTTTCATCCGGGTGTTCCAATCAAGTGGTCTTTTACCCGATGGGAGATCTGGAAACAGCCGAAGAAAAATTGAAACTCAAATAATAGACAAAGCAAGTACATGGTTAGAGAAAAAGGGACTGTTGAGTGACAAACAATACAGAGGCAAAGGATAGAATATTGCCGGCTAGGGATTGACCCTGTCCCACCCAATCAAGCAATCAAACCCTCAATTCACAGAGAGTCCATGACATACCATGATCCTTTGGATTTAATAGGGAATGGGCCCTTTTTTTGTTTACAGAAAGAGAAAAGAGAGGCAACAAAGTTGAGTTACAACATACCATGAAGATGGTCTTCAAGAGATCCTAGTGGCATGTACTCGTAGACCAATAGCCTCTGATCACCCTCAGCACAAAACCCGATAAGCTTCACGAGATTCGGATGGTCAGCAAGACTTAGTGTCAATACCTCAACCACAAACTCCCTGATTCCTTGAGCCCCATTTCGGTCAAGTTGCTTGATTGCAACAACCTAGCAGAAGGAATTTTCACCATACTGTTCAAAACTCTGACAATCACAGCCACTTGTTCAACAAAGATAGGGAATTTTTTTTTTCACACTAGTGCAAGTACCTGATCTAGTTTCTCTAAAGTTCCCTTATAAACTTTTCCAAAACCTCCTTCACCCAGAAAACAATCCGATCTAAAGTTCCCTGTTGCAACTGCAAGTTCTTCAAAGGTAAAAGTTTGTGCTTTCTTCCCTGTGGCTTGGTCATTTAAATTCAAGCCCTTCACGTCAAGAGCTAATTGATCCTCCTTACCAACTCCTTCATCTCTATATGGGCTGACTTTTGTGGAATCTACAACACATGGAAAGAGTAAGGAATCAATTAACTAGTTATCAAGTGACTTAACCCAAAATAGATACGGCAAAGAATACAAATCAATTGAAGATTCAAATACCAAAGGCAACCAAATAAATAAATAAAAAACCAATTTTGACCTGTGTCTCCTCCACGAGAACACAAAACCTAACTCGAATCAAAAGCCAGTATCACTTATATGGCAAATAGTACACATGCATCGAAATTGTCCGGGAGAACGATACAAAATCTCCATGAAATGGCCCTCCCAGTGTAACAGATACAGATAAGATAAAACATAAGAAATCCGATTCAAACAAATTGAACAGTTCAACAAATACAAAAGAGCTTCTGGAACAAAAAAATTCTTCGAACAACGATTTCGGTCGAAATCACTCAATACCTGGACTTGGTTGAGTCTGATCGTCTCGCTTGTCGCTCTTAGCGAGGCTTGTACTACCGACGGGTTTCCTGTTTTTCACAGTATCCTTGTTTATCCCTTTGTTGGTCTCCGATCGTTTGCTCGATTTCTTACTGCCTCCGAAACAACCCATTGAGAAATCAACAGAGAAAAGAGTAATTCGCTTGTTCCTCCTTTAATCTTTTCTTACTCCTCTTCTCACTTTTCGTCGTCGGAAAATCAGAAACCAAGACAAAAGAAACCCAACACGGAAAATCAAAAATCGGTGGAGAAAGAAGAATTGCGAAAAAGAAGGAGAGAGAGAGAAAAAAAGAAAGAGAGAGAGCTAGTGACAAACAGAGAAAGCTTAATTTCTTCGCCTTTTTTATATATGGCGTAATCAAAAGTTTTTTTTGAGAGAGAAACGTCAAACTATCATCTACGGCAAGCTCCATGGTACACTACGATACGCATGTAATCGAAATAAGCCACGTCAAGACAAATGCTTCTTCTTGAGCATAGAGGAGAAACGTACGGCCACTGTTGAAAGATAGCGTATCAAGAGACGCCACGTAATGTACTTGAGTTTGGTCAACTTTTAGTTTGTCATCTACCGGCGGTTCGAAACATGCGATCTGACGTGGCGACTCATTAATGGAGCTATAGATTTGGGTGATTGATTATTTATATGATATATATATATGTCACTTGTTGATAAATATTTTTGATACTGCGACCAACTCGTGTGATACTACGACTCATTCTATAATACATTCATCCATTCTAATGTATCCACCGTAATTTCCAAATTTGTGTAATTAACTCTGCAAATTGTACCATAAAATACTACATTTTTCGGTCCACTGATGATCAATAACGTCATTAAAATTTGGAATTGTGTGTGTTTAATAAGTTAGTACAAGTGGGTGCTTAGACTTTTATATTGCGGCTGAAAATAAGTCCGTATTTCTGAAAGTTTTGTAGCTATCATGAGTAATTATTTAAATTGATTATGAAAACTGCTTCTGGTCGATTGTATATAATTTTAGAAATTTTAAAACGAAGTAAACAACAGTCGATCATGAAAATGATGAAAGTTGGTAGCAAAGTAATGTATTAGAATGTGTAACTATCTACATACATTACACATTAGATTAGTTTGGATTTTGATTTGAAATGATTTGGTTATAATAACTTATATTTTGAGTATATCTTAAATTGTTTAAGATAATTGTATGCTTAATTTATAGATGATGTAGCTGTCACACCAATCGCCTTTCGCGTGACGTCGGTAAATGTACGACGGCCAATTACTCACCGTTTGATTAAACTTTTTTTTTTTGAATGTGAGAAACAAAAAGACGTCATGGTGGGTCCCACATTTTAAACTCCACGCGCTTTGTTGTCTACTCTTTTTGTTTGTTTGTTTATGGTTCCAACACTGTGATTAACTGCGCGACGCGTTGCAGCTGCTGGCTCTGTTACGAGGAAGAGAAAACCAAACCACCCATAAAAATTAAATGCCACCACCAAAAAAAATTTACTAATAGGAATAGCGACACGTGTACACGATATCAATGTAACTCTTCTTCTTCGCAGCAGATTTAATTTTCTATGACCTACTAAACACACAACACAACACAACAATGGCTTATTTACTTGTTAGACTACAACAATAACAACAACTCCCTCCGGTAAAATACTGTTGGCTTTCAAGACTTTTAAAGACGAGACAGTCCATCTTTTGCTGGCAAACATTTTCTTACAGAAATTTACTCTTTTTTTTTTGTAAAATGAAGTATTAAATAAACATTTTGTTCGTAGAGCTTTTTCACCTACGTCTAACGAACCGTAACGCATATATTTGTCATATTGTGCTTTAATTAGCTCCTCTCAGAAAACTATTTGTTTATCAACTCTCTTGGTGTTATTAGTAATCATGATTCAAGAATTTTACTTAACATTGATATTACATTGCCCCAACTTCTTATTGCATGCATTACCGCATTAGTCATCCATGCTTATAACTTGGATCAAATTTTGCCAAACCCTATGTCATGTGCAACCAAATTTTGCCAAATCATCATAATTAAGCCACCTTAATATTTTCTTAACATTATACTGCACAAGATCCTTTGACTCATCTTATGTTATAGACAATGCGAATAGCGGTTACGAGTATGCACTATAATAAATTTGACTGTATAAATATATATATAATTAGCAATACCTTCATTTGTTAGGTATATTGTACTGTGTTACATCGTACATCTGCAAGAGGTCTAGAATATTATGTATGCTTTCATCCTTGCTCTTAGCCTATTATATATTAACGTTGTTATTCTTCCGTGATAAAAACAAATATCAACAACATTAAAAAATAAGTTGGCCAAGAAACCAATAATCAAAACATCATTTTCAATCTCTATATGTATAGTTCAAATATAACGATATTAGTTATTCAGTCACCCTAACTGTAATTATTGTGTTGGTCCAGCATATTAAAATCTAGTATTAAAAAAGTTTGACTGTATAAATATCTCAGATTTGTAATCGACGTTTTAAAGGATAATTTTGGTTAATAACCAACAAAAATAATGATAATTAAGAATATAGCTATGATAATTTGGAAATTAAGTGGATAATCAATGTTACATGTTTAAATTAGTTTTTTTACTTTGATCTAGTTGCTTCGTCCATTTGTTTGAAAATTAGAAAATATAATTTTAAATTAAAATTTATGTTGACAGGCCAAAATATTTAATTAAGAAAGGAACATATAATCTATAAAAATGTACGATTCTACAGATATAATGCTAGTTAATTATTTGGAACCAGCATTCATAAAACTAAGACGTGTTTGGCTTTTTCTAGCAATACGGTTTCATCTACAGATGTTTCCACGTTTATTAATAAAGAAAAAACTATATATATACATATGAAATGATGTTTGACTTGCTTGGTCAAATTCCAATTTGTATATTATATACAAAATAGAATACACAGCTAAAAATATTACTTTTCAGTATTGATTGGTATAATGTATACTAAAAAATCGAACTAGTTGCATGAATTATAGAAACTTTTTTCCTTTCGTTTTATTTGATTTTATTATTACCTTCAAGTCTCTATAGTGAAAACATAAGTGATAAAACTGTAATAACACTACTAAATCTGAACATTATCAAAAACATTTCACCTATTGAGGCAGGTATCCACATAAATTCCTCACTGATTTGGGATATTTTAGGAATTTGGTGAAAGTAGATCGATTAGGCTGATTTTGGTCGATTAGCTTGATCTTGTATGGATTCGTCGGTATAATGTTTTTTTTTGTAGATATATTTTATGCTAATTAATACGAATTAACGTCTACAAATAGTTGAATGCTAATTCTTACGTAGAACAATATTGAATTTTCCACATGTATCATCATTTTTGAATTTCGATGACAAAAACGACTATTAGCTTTTTTTTTTTTCGTCTGTAAGGAACAAATTTGTTTAATCTGAAATAATTATGATCAAAGAGTAGGTTTAACTCACGGTCATAACTCAATCAAATGACTTAAAAAAATAGGCTTATTTCTCCAAAGAAAAAAAAATGTTACAGACTTAATTTGGTTTTTGGACTTTTATGTTTCAAAGAATAAAGAGCATACAAGAAAATGGTCGGGGGAATATTAAACAATAAAAACATATATTACATTAATTTTTTCAAAATTTAAGGAGGCAGCTGTTCTGCTTGTTGATCTGCCTTCTACTTAACATGAATCCATGTGTTCATCGTGCTATTGTATGCATATATAACACACAAAAACTTGTCGCTTTCTTCGGATTGCACAATCACCGTCAATCAAGACGCGCACACACACACACAGTAGAATACTACTATTCACTTATTCCCAATCACAGCTTCGATATAGTATATTGTTTAGCGTTCAAGTGTCTTCTTCAACGTGGAAGATTTACTTAATCTTGAAGTGTAAAGACTCTCTCCAGATAAGTTCCTTGATGTCTTGTTCATCCAAGATTGTCTCCTCAAAGTCGAAGCTGAAAGGAGAAGGACACGTTGGTTCTTCGTTGATCTCATGGAGACTAGCCAAGTATGGCTGCTTCAATGCTTCCTCCACTTTCACATCAATGAAAACATCTTGTTAATATTTCAAATTTCACTTACAGCTCCTTTCCATTTACAGCATCCAAACATAAATAATACAAGGGGACGCACCTGTTATGCGTTTGGAAGGATCGAAAACAAGCATCTTTTCAGCAAGATCTAAAGCCATTGGGGAAATGTCTGGGAATTTTTCTCTGAATGATTGTTTCTGAACATGTGGGAGTTGTTTTACATACTTTCGAGCATTATCGCTTCTCAAGAAGTCAAGATCAGAGTCACCTGGTGAACCTAAGAGCTAAAAGTAAACAAAACAGAGAAATGCTTTTAGCAAAGACACACAAAATAAAACGACAATAGTTGGATTCAGGTTTCAGTTGTTTACCTCAGTGATAAGTTTCAGCTGTTGAACATAATCTTTACCAGGAAAAAGCGTTTCTCTTCTGAGTATCTCCATGAAAATGCAACCAACAGACCAAATATCAATAGCTCCTGTGTATTCCGAGCAGTTGAGAAGCAGTTCGGGTGCACGGTACCATCTTGTCACAACATATTCCGTCATCATGTCTGTCTCCGTTGACGTTCTTGCAAGCCCGAAATCACAGATCTTAAGATCACAGTTCGAATTTAGAACCAAGTTGCTTGGTTTCAGGTCGCGGTGTAGTACATTTGCAGAGTGTATGTACTTCAAGCCTCGCAAAATTTGGTAAAGGAAGTACTGGGGAGAAAAATATAATAACAGTTTAAAATGGTGTAAAATGAATCTGCTACAAGTGATAAACGTTGAATAGACATAAAAAAACAAACCTAACCAAAATTTTCAGAACGAAACTCAAACAAACTTCATATTCAAACCAAACGGTAACAAGTAACAACAGTTGTATACCAAACTATAGCTCTGATTATAAATGCGCCAGTGATCATTGCTTGGAATTGAGATTGAAGGAAGTTTGGGAATACTAACCTGACAATGGTCGTCTGTCAGAGTTTGACTGGATCTTATGATCTGGTGCAAATCAGTATCCATCAATTCATAAACTATATACACATCTTCGAACCTCTCCTTCTCCGGTGGTTCGATTATATCTTTCATTTTGATAACCTGAGTAGCAATGTGAACACGATAATTCAACTATGTGTGTGACTCATCAAATAAAATATGATCAGTCAGGAAGAGATTACATTATCGTGATCCATGTGGCAAAGGAGTTTGATCTCTCGTAGAGTTCTTTTAGCATCAATTCTGTTGTCAAACGCGTTTGCGATCTTCTTTATAGCAACTTCTTCGTTTGTCTCTGAGTTTCTTGCACAGCTGCAATCAGAAGAAAAAAAGGATTGAAGAAGAAGATTGATTACAACAATGGAAAAAAATTGATAAAGACTTACCAGACAATACCATAGGCACCTCGACCTACGGGTTGAATAGGAGGAATGTATTTTGAAGACAGCTCGAAAATGTTACCGAGTACGTTGTACATAACATATCTACCATTATAAGTCAAGATTCCTCCTTCTTCCATCTTCTCCATCTCTGCTTAGTAAGAACAGGGATCAAGACAAGCAAGTGTTAAGATAAAACCAAAGAGGCAAAGAGAAACAAGTTCTAAGACTGTTTCATCTCTCAAGTAGCTGTTGTTGGCTATTGCCTTTAAAAAAAAGGCAAAGCAGGAGTAAGAGGAGGGAAAATGGTGACACCTTTTGCTTTTGGTGGGCCAAATAAAGACAAAACCTTTTTATTTTGAACTTTGAAATTTGAACGAGAATTCTTATTCAAGGTTAAGCTGACTTCTGCATCATCATTAATTAAAAATTCAAAAGAAATAAAAAGGAAGATGAGTTAAGAAACTCTCTCCTTATGGGTCAATAAATAAGGTGGCTTCCCGAGACCGGTCACTATGCTGGACAAACCCACTAAAATTATCGATTGAACTCTTTCGACCAAAGAACCAAACAAAAATTGAGTTTTGGTTCCAATTTTTCTAATCCAAATTAAACCGAATACAGACCGACCCATGATTACACACTTTTCAAACCAATCAGGGATGATGATGGGTCACAAAACCAAATTATTCGTCCGCTGTGACGTTAACATTTTCCTTAGTCCAATGGAATCTACTTGTGCGTGAGACGCGTTCACACCTGCGACGAGTGAAATAACGGAAATACCACTACCTAACGTGTTCGCACCATCCCATACCCCGATGTTATTTTCGTCATTTTACTCGAAGCAAAAATCAAAATCAACGCCTTTTTTTTATCTGGTGGGCCCGCCACAAGAAGCATGTTTCCTCCAATAAGACCTTGACAATTATATGCAAAACCCAATTATTTTTTTCATGATTATTCTTTTCCCATCTATAACCACCAACCCTAATATCCGAACGTCCATTTTGAAAGCCGTGCGTTAAATCGTTACCGTCGATTACGTTAGCAAATGTTGACCACACGATATCCGTCATCCAACGGCATTTAGTAGATCTACTAGAACGTTCTCTTCCTCTTCCCCTCTCGAAACAGGCCTTGTATAAATATTTTGAGGGACTTTAGTTCTCCTCAACGCTCTTAAAAAAAAGTACTCGTGTTCACCTCGTGCCAGCCACTCGCATTTCCCAGATTTTATCCTTTCCCGGAAAAAAGGTAAAACAGAAACTCTCCTTCTTCCTTCGATCCGTCGTTTCTGCTTTCGTTTTTCTTCTCTTAATGGATCGGTTCATCGTCATGCTTTGCTTGATCTGTGTTGAATGATGAGTTTATCATAGTAGATCCTTGATCTGTTGCTGCCGTTGGCTTTAGTTTAACGTTAGCCATCTTTTTTTCCATCTCATTTGTGTTCTATGGTTCGATCTTGACTGATTTTCCGAATCGATTGAAGTTTTGAGGGATTAGGCTTCTTCAGCTCACTTACGTTATGTATTTTTATTTGTATTTAGTTTGCTATCTATGAGCGAAGCTTCTACCTGCGATATATTCTCTTCAGGATCTGTTTTTCTAGTCGCAGATTTTGCTCATCTGTTCCGTTTTACTGGTGATTTGATTTTGGTTGCCCGCTCGTATGACGCGATGTGTTAAAGGCTCTTGCTGTTTATGATTCCCAGTTTGTTTATGGATTTGATATGTGCGTAAATTTGCTAGTGGAGCTCATTTATATGTGCGTTGGTCCCAGATTTTAGCTAAGATGACGAAGAACTACCCAACCGTGAGCGAAGATTACCAGAAGGCTCTTGAGAAGTGCAAGAGGAAGCTCAGAGGCTTGATCGCTGAGAAGAACTGTGCACCCATCATGGTCCGCCTCGCGTAAGTGACTAATCATATCAGCGTGCGGTTTCTGAAGTATATAGGATGTGCACCTTCTCATGGCTGATCTGTTTGGCTTAACTGCAGATGGCACTCTGCTGGAACATTCGACTGCGCCTCAAGGACTGGTGGTCCCTTCGGAACAATGAGGTTTGACGCCGAGCAAGCTCATGGAGCCAACAGTGGTATCCACATTGCTCTTAGGCTCTTGGAGCCCATCAAGGAGCAATTCCCTACCATCTCTTTTGCTGATTTCCATCAGGTACATGTTTTAAAGAGAAAACACCTCTTTGGTTAGTGGTGATTAACTCCAGAATTTGGATTCTTAGTTACAATGTCCGTTTTCATCTTTCAGCTTGCTGGTGTTGTGGCCGTTGAAGTCACTGGTGGACCTGAAATTCCTTTCCACCCTGGAAGAGAGGTTAGTCATTGCTGTATATTTGTATGATCTTATGCTCAATGGATTGATAAAATGTGGAGGTGACTAATGAGAATGTAGCCATTCTCCTCATTACTTGTAATACTGAAACATGAAATTAAAGTTGAAGGAAGAATTATTACTGACATTCATATCTTTCTTTCAGGACAAACCCCAGCCACCTCCAGAGGGTCGTCTTCCTGATGCTACAAAGGGTTGTGACCACTTGAGAGATGTCTTTGCCAAGCAGATGGGTTTATCTGACAAGGACATTGTGGCTTTATCTGGCGCCCACACTCTGGTTCGTTTCACCTCCAACTCCTTAAAAACACTTTATCTTTGTGTAGGTTCCAATATACAAATTCTGATGAATGATTGCTAATTATGATAACATAGGGAAGATGCCACAAGGATAGGTCTGGCTTCGAAGGTGCCTGGACTTCGAACCCTCTTATCTTTGACAACTCTTACTTCAAGTGAGTATCCCAAGTTTCCATAGCCTTATAAGTTTTGATTCAATTGCTGATGTGTTAATAACTGATCATATATTTATGACCAGGGAACTCTTGACCGGCGAGAAGGAAGGCCTTATTCAGCTTGTCTCTGACAAGGCACTGTTGGACGATCCCGTTTTCCGTCCTCTTGTTGAGAAATACGCTGCTGTATGTATCCTTTCTTTCTAGAACTTTATCTTTTCTTGAATTGGTGTAGAGAACTAATGTTGCTTGTCGTAATGTGAACAGGACGAAGAAGCCTTTTTCGCTGATTACACCGAGGCTCACATGAAGCTTTCTGAGCTCGGGTACATATTCTGAAACTCTGAGCCATAGTAGAAGTAAATCTTAATTGAATGGTATTTATGATTCAAGGGTTGAATCTCTTTGTTGGTTGCAGGTTTGCTGATGCTTAAGCTGGGTGACATGTGTGTGTGTCTCCAAGACTCAAGAGTCAGAGGGTTCGCATTGCATTTGAACTTTGTCATTTGATTTGCTTAATGTACTCACGGATTTGCGTAGCTTGTTTTTTTTGGGGGGTCTTGTGATTTTGACGCAGATCTGTTCAGCTTTTGCTGGTTAGACATTCTAATAAATCAATTTCAAAATTTAACCTGCTGTTGTGAGAAACCCCAACAAACAAAGGGTCAAACAAATTAGCAAACCATTTATAAGTTTATAACAAAAGCACTGGTATAGTAACATTAAGAAAAACATATTCACATGCCAGTACGTCTCTAAAACCTCTCCAAGCTTGAATGTCTTTTTACTTGTATATTATCTGTCGAATTTTTTTTTTGTTATTTTCATTTGTTCTTACAACTAAAAAGTTTCGGACCTTAAAAATATGATCTCTCCGAATCATGGACCCAAGTAGGTTACTCGAATTCGGGCCTTGAATACTTTCGTCTTTAGATTGTCCAACTAGCTAATATACCGGTTGGACTACTGTTGTCGGGATCAGGTTGTGACATTAGCTAATTGGATCCAGATTCTTGTGATTTTACATATGTTTGACAACCCAATTTCAATGTTGGTTTCTTTTAGTGCAATCCAAAAAGAATATATAATAAAATGTTCCCTTTATATTAGAAGGTAGAGATTGGAACGACGAAGAGTGGAATGGCTTTTTGCGAAACACATTCACACCGTGTAGAGTTCGAAGCTCTTCTTCTTTTGTGTGGGGAATTGGCTGTAACATTAGTGAACTCCTCTTTCAATCCCGTGTGGGTCACTTTTTGTTTTTAAATTCTTTTTTTTTAGTCTAAAAAGAAATTCAAAGCAATTATAGCGTCAAGAGAAAGAAAAAAACACTTCAATATTGAAAACGAAAAGAAATTAGCTGTACTAAGTGAGACAAATTAGGCAATGCTATGAATGTCATATACATCAAAAAGCCAGTTGAATAATTGTTACGAATAGTTGTAGTTTTGACAATATTATTTGAAATGCGACGAGTGTATACAAAAATTTTATTAGTCTCTGTAATCAATATATAGTACTACGTAACATTTTATAGTCGATTTTTATGTTGGAGTCGTTCTGGTCCAATTTTCTTATGAATCGTTGAAATCGAAGTCAATGAGTCAAACGTTTCATTTATGCGGTGCGCAAGAAACTTAAAAACTTAGGTTACATCACTATAATAATTAGACGCCACGATTATAAATTTGGGCAGATAATTGTTGTTCATTGGCCGTGACTACTTGGCGTACGAACACTTGGCACCATCTTTGTATTACCCTTTTCTGAAGGGAATCATCTACAGATTCTATAATCGTTGTATTGATTCTTCACAGACCAAAATATTTTGACCCCCATAATTACACTTTATATGTATTTGGTTGTGTGTTAATAAACATGTGTATAGTCCAAAATGTCTATGTTTTCGAACGCGATTTGCATAACAAAAACAAACACATAAGACAAAGAAATTGAAGAAATATGATTACTGTAACACATTTTTATATATTATTATTAGTGAATATTCTTTGTTATGTGAATGGTTACACAAAACATATTTTTTCTAATTCACATGTAACGGTCCCAATTTCGTGTTTTAACTTCAACATAGTTGATTCTTATTGATAGATTTTCCAGTCTAACGATCTGATATAATTTAATTGGCACAAGAGTTGTCTCAAAAAAAAGATGAAGAAAATGATTGGAGAAAAAAGTATTGATGATTTGATTTGAAGATGATGATGATGATGATGATGATGATGATGATGATGATATTGCTACACTTACAACATATGAAGCATTTATTGAGCCCAATCAAACTAACAATCTCCCTAGTGTACACGATGCAATCTTTGACCAATTGAGACTATGATACATATATAACTTTTTCAGAATTAATATTCAAAACTTATACTTCATACTTATGATAAGTTCCACCTAAACGAAAGACGTTAAAAAGAAAGAAAAAAAACCACTCAGAAACTTATCACAAAGTCGATGTTTTATTTATGTATAATGACTCTAATCTAAAGTAATTAAATGGGTGGATACACGTACGTGTGATGCAATATATATAGTATACTTTTTCATATTTTTTCAAACATATAATTAGTGAAACTTCATATTTTAAAAGAAAAAAATAGTTGGGGGAATTTTTCAAACATTTTTTCTAAAGAAAGAAGAAATTTTTTGGTCATTTTCAAAAAGGAGTTGAAGATTTAGTTGAGAGATAGCAAGCTGTTGAAGGTGGAAGCAAGAGCAGACCCAATAACTAATTAATGATCCCACTTATTATACGTGTCATTCTTCTATTTAATTGATTTCATTTTTTTCTAATTAATATTGGTGAAGAAGATGACACTATTGAATAATTGATCCTTTGGGACCGCTTAGGATTAAGCCTCGATCCAGTATATCTGTTTTCTTAATGACTCTTAAGTCTTCACACAGTTTTCATTTTAATTATATATAATATTGAAAAATATTGAAAAATTTTGGAAAATAAAGGTTTTGTTAAGAGTCTAGTGTTTTTGGAATTTTTTCATATATATACAGCCATTTCGAAAGATAAGTCGTTCAATGAGAAAGTCTTAAAGACAATTTACATAACTAAAATACAAAGGAGTTCCAAGAATATTGGTTAATAAAAACAAAATACGATTCAGCAAAAATTAGGCAACCTAAAATAAACACTTGGCCTTTTGTGTTATTCCACTAGCTACTAATATTTAACTACGACTTGTAAGTAGTCACCGGTGAATAAAGATCAAACTAGATAAGTAAAGAAAACTTTATACTATGATTACGAGAATGCATCAAGTACTCTACAAATGTTATATCTGGTTTGCTATCTGATATCTCAAAATCAACTTTTGTGTTGACAATGTTACAAGCGTAAACAATCTATACTTGAGCCTAACTTAAGAAGGAACAAGAATTATAATATTTTTGGAGTCTAATAAAATGTTCATAAGCAGAAAACACAATTCTATAATCTAGACGTCAAGAGTAGAAGACCCGTAGATAGATTAACCAATGTGAGCTTTTATGGACTTTTAAAAAGACAGATTGGAGAAAAATCAAGAAGAGATGAGAAAATTAATTTTGCCAAAGTCAAGCAACCGTTGAAACTTGAAAGCGTGGAGGAATTTATGAGCCACCGTAAAGAAGAAATATATATATGTTTTCAACAAACAAAAAAAAGAATGTGACGTCATAATTCGAGCTTATGACGTCATGTGATCACCTCATTTTGTCTCCCTCACTATATATATACTTCTCTATTTCCCTCACCAAAAAGCACTTCACCCTTAAAACACTCGACTTCTAATTAAGTTGGTAATGCTTGATATGGAGAGTAACGGTGAGGGTTCTGCAGCTATCATCTATGCTTCTCCAACCTCTTCTCCTCCACCACCGCGTGTGGTGCTTAGTCCATGCGCCGCTTGCAAGATCTTGCGTCGCCGTTGCGGAGAGAAATGCGTTTTAGCACCGTATTTCCCTCCAACGGAGCCGGCCAAGTTCACCATCGCCCACCGTGTATTTGGAGCCAGCAACATCATTAAGCTCTTACAGGTATAGCTAACTACGTACTGGTGTAATACTTCTCTTAATACTAGAACGTTAAGTTTGAGTAAAGACCAAAGACATGTTTATATCATTTAATGGAGTATATGGGAATGCTGTCTTTGTTCTAATTAGGAACCTAGTGACATCGTTGTTTCGAAAGATGGGTTCATAGGTCATGTGAAAATTAGACCTTGTTTGTTCTGTAATGTCAATAAAAACTTCATACAAAGCTGCATCACATGTTCAATATATCTAACCCTTTTTTTCTCATTTTCCTTTTCTTTTTTGTTTGTTTAGTCAAAAGAAAAATCTGAGCTTTTTATCAATAAACAAATATATATAAATATACATAAATGATTCATTTGTCTTTGTCAACATTCTCCTTTGAAAAAGTCTTGTAGAATAATGAATGGTCAAATACAAAAATCATCAATTTTTATCATTCCCTTCATCAGAAGCCTAGATCAATTGGTTTCCCGCTATAAAGTTGATTATGACATTTGTTTCAGGAGCTTCCGGAATCACAAAGAACTGATGCAGTGAAAAGTTTGGTGTATGAAGCAGGAGCTAGAATTAGAGATCCGGTTTATGGATGTGCCGGTGCCATATACAATCTACAAAGACAAGTGAGTGAACTCCAAGCACAGCTTGCAAAAGCACAAGTGGAGATAGTGAGTATGCAGTTTCAAAGATCAAATTTACTAGAATTGATTCATAACATGGACCAACCAAACCAAGAAGAACATAATATGTCATTTGATAGTTCATTTGGAAATTGTGATGAGTTCATTAGCAGCCCCGACGAAGAGAACACAGATTTTGGATTCCGGGAAGACAAGTACTCCAACACCAACTCATCAATGTTGTGGTGTGATGCTCTTTGGATATGATCTTAACTATGATTTTGACTACTTTGAAACCTTTTAGTGTACTTCTAGTCAGGATTAGTTAGCATATTATTAAAGATACTAAAATATAATGTACTAAAAATTAAAAAGCACAGTACAATTTTGACTACTTTGAAACCTTTTAGTGTTTATAATTTTTTTAATTATATATAGATTTTATTGTTTCAACTTTAATTTGATAATGTAATTTACATGAGCATTAGACTATCGCTGCATTGAATTCGAAGAAACCACATTAATATTGTTCACGTTCGAAGCGAAGAAGAATATTATTTTTTTTCTTAATTTCCCGGGCTACGTTTGCCTAAGATAGTATGTTAAAACCTTAACATTCTTTCGACTCACCACAACCTATACAAACACGTATCCCCTCTTGCCTTATTCCTCCTCTATCTCCATCTTTCTTCACCCTTGCCGCTACACTCTCTTCTTTTTGCGATCTAGCTGAGGTAAGCTCTCCGTACTGTTTCATCGATCTCTGCTTCACCAATTTCAATGTTTCAATACATTTATCCCTTTGATTCGATTTTTTTGTTGCTGTTGATAGATCTTTTAGATTTTCTCATCTGTTCTT
>AFAN01000330.1:0-24099 GCA_000218505.1 Schrenkiella parvula | reverse complement strand
AAAGGCAAGAGGTGCTAAAGCATAAGGGAGTGTGAAGCTTTCGGGGTCTCCTAGCTTCTTGGGGATGATCTTCCTTTGTATGATGGCGCTGCATTCGTGTGTGAGCATAACCATCCCTTCCAATGCCTTGGTTCTCTCCTTAATTGCATCTTTAAGAAACTTGTTGTATTTAGGAACCAACAAGAGGGCATCAACAAGAGGCATAGTAACTTGGACTTCACTCATTTACTTATCAAAGAGGGATCTATACTTCTCCATAAGTTGCTTTTTAAAAATAGCCCGGGAAAGGTAGCTTGGGTTCATAAGGGGTTGGCTCGAATGTAATATCTTTGGTGACCCGTTTCTTTGCCTTAGTCATATCGATTTCTTCAACCTCCTTCTCCTTCCCTTTGTCATCTACCACTTTTTCAACTTCACTCTCTCCTTGACTCTCCTCTACTATCGCTTCATCTTCAATTTTCACCCCCTCTTTTTGAGTTCAATGTCCTCATTTAGTTGTCGTGGTTGTAGCTCGCGTCCGCTTCGAAGGGTGATGGCATTAATTTACTCATTGGGGTTAGGTTCGGGTTTAACCGGGAGCATGCCAACCGGTCTCTTGGAGGTAGAGGCTACTTAAGCAACTTGATTGTCCAATGACTTCACTTGGGAGGTTAAGGTTTCAAACTTGGCATTCAAATCACTATAAGCACCATTCACTTTAGCATGAATCTCTTTCATGCACACATTAAGCTCAATCGCATTCCGGCTTTGTCCTTCCAAGAGTTGGCGAAGAAGTGAGTTTGTTTCGTCGTTCTTTGCTTGAGAGTGGGAAGTTGAAGTTTGTCCTTGTTATGGCTGGTTTTGTTGGTTGGGGTAGAAGAGTTTTTGATAGTGGGGTTGGTTGGTGTATTGGAGCTTTGGTTGAAGGGATGGTTGGTTGACATTAGGGGCTTGAGGTTTGATGGGTAGGTAGATTTGGTCTTGCAGGTTGTCCACGTTCGTGTTGCGGTAAGAGAAGTTGGGATGGTTGCGGAAGTTGGGATTGTAGCCTTTTTGGTATCCTTGTCCGCTAATATAGTTGATGTCCCGGCATGTGATGTCATCCTTATCACCCGCATCTCTAGAAGCGCGGTCATAATCTTCACCGTAGTTCCGTCACTTTGGGCCAAATTGTCAACAATACTCATTCCTTTATCCGCTTCTTGCCCGATGAAGTTGTTGTGGCTCGCGGTGGCAAGGAGCAACCGAAAGTTTTGAAGCACGACACGGTATAATGTGCTAAGCAAATATTATTTTGAAAAACCGTGGTGTTGGCATTGAGATGTGTAACTCTTGAACCGTTTTCAAGCTTTACAAAAGCTTTCCGTCCCTCGTTGTGCCAAACTGGAGATTTCGTTACGTAGGCGGGCTCCGTGAGGTGGAGAAGAATTTGGCAAGAAAAATCCGTTTGCATTGGTCCCAAGAAGTGATGGATCTGTGAGGAAAGTTTTTCTCCCATTGGTGGTCTTTATCTCCCAAAGGGAAAAGGAAGAGGCGAAGCTTGAAAGCATCTTCGGAGACGCCATTGATCTTCACCGTTCCACATAACATATCAAAGTTATCAAGGTGGTCTAATGGATCTTCCATGGGTAAACCGTGGAACTTGCTACCTTGCACCATGTTAATGAGGCTTGCTTTTATCTCGAAATTGTTGTTTTCAACCGGAGGTGGTTGAATGCCGGTGCGGTGGCCGTGGACATTTGGCTCATCGAAAGTGCCAATGACACGTGGTTCCCGTGGTGGGTGGCGCGGGGCAGCATCCGCGCGTTGTGGAGCAACATTGGCATGTTGATCTCCATGTGGTGCATTTGCAGCGGGAACGGGAGTTCGTCGTTATTCATGCCTAACCGTTCAAGATGAGCAAGACATTCACGTTCTCTTCTTGCTTGTGCATTCTCTCTTTCCAAACGGTCGAGATCGTCAATTTGTTCAATCAAGTTTGTAGGTCCTCGGCTGCACAATTTCAGGTACCTAGAAAGAGAAAGCATAGCTAATAGAACGGTTAAATAGGTAGTAAAAGTATGACTTAATCTCAAGCAATGACCAAATCCTAATGGTAAAACTATTTTCCGATCGGCAACGGCACCAAAAACTTGATAAGTCAAGTTTTACTGAAGAAAACCTCGACCAAACTCAATCTGCAAGTGAACGGGAGATCATAGTCATAGTACGAGGGTCGAACCACGGGAGTAAATCTTACACTAAGAATCCAAGAAATTACTTAATCTAAACTAACAAAGGTTGATTTGTGTTATCTATCCCAACAAGTTTCAAAGGCCATGTAAATAAATAAAAAATCAAAGATCAAAGGCCATGTAAACAAAAGATCAACAAGCTGGATCGACCCAGAAAAATATCCAAGTTTGAAAATGGCCAATCCTTGTTGTTGACTGGTCGCGAGTCCACATCGGTCACCAAATGGTTGCTGGAGGCGGCCGCTGGGAGAGAAGGGCGTGTTTGCTTCCGCCGCGGGCACCATTTGGCCGTTAAGCTCGACTGCTGGATTCTCGGGAACGTTTTCACACTTCCCCAGCGGGTAGAGCTTGGCTGATGGGATTGCCCGCCGAAAGAGGACGCTAGGCTCCCTGCGTGGCTGGTTGACCGCTGTGGGTAGCCGCTGGGCGCCCTGGAATCGCTGGTCCTTCATTTTCACCCTCTTTCTCCGGCCAAAATGTCTCGAATGCTGCAAAACGTTAAGTTGCCACCCGTAAGCCTGAATAAGAATAAATGGATGCATATGTATTCCTATGATGCCTATATGCAAGCTAAATGATCAAGAAACAGAATGAAAAGACTCATAAAACCGATGAAAAACACGAGATATCACACCCCAAAACCCACCACCAACACTACGAAAGTAAAAAAACTAGAAACCAACGGTCATGAGGATCTCAATCAAAGAGATGTTATAAAACAGAGGTTTTCAAATGCTTTTTTCTGATTTTTCTCAGGATGAGCAGAAGAGTAATCCCGGCGGTGCATCATCATCATCATCATCATCATCATCATCATCATCATCATCATCATCATCATCATCATCATCATCATCATCATCATCATCAACTCTACCTTCATAGTAAATCTGTTTCTTTGCATATTCATCGACTCATATTACTTCCCTATACATATAACATCAATTCATATTCATTATCTATAGATATACATCGACTCATATGACTTCCCTATACATATACATCGATCCATAACACTCACCAAAATAGTCTAAAGTCTCTCTTCCTCATCTTCTGTTTTGCCTTCAATTTTATTTTTGTTCTGTTATGTACAGACCAGTGTTCATAGCTAGACTCTTACTAGTTTCTCAAATATCAGCTGTTTTAGTTTGAATTCTTTTGATATCCGTGGAGGAGTTTATCGAGTTGTTATGTATTCAAATTTTCTGAAACAATACATGTTTTGTTAATGAAGGGTTGTTAGAAGACCATATTTCTTGTTTTGAATCTTAGATGGTTATTCTTGCTTGCATAATAATATAGTGTAATTGATACATTTTTTAGAAATCACGTAATAATGCTACGGACAAAAACACATTTTATGGAAATAAGGAATGCTTAATAAATTGTGATTTCAGTTGTAATTAAATTTAGATTATATACTGAAAGACTAAACCCAAAGCATTTTGCAAACATAAGGTTACACATGCGTTACTAATGATGGATGAAAATGGTATTACTGATAGTGACGGTCTTAGCCTTAATTAATGATACAATTATACCAGCCATTTCAAATCGTCTCCCAAAGACATTGTACATAGCTTTACCACAATATCAAGCTACATGAGTTTAAAACTGCCTGCACTCTAGTAATAACCATCAAACGCTTCATATTTGGCACCATGATCATTCTAAACAGTTTTCTTCTTATTCTCATTCTCTCCCCAATCGTCCAAAGACTTTGACTCTTGGACCTTGTGCATCGCAATTGCCGTTTCCTAGCATAAATTTCCATTTCTTTTGTCCTATTTTTGGTTGTCTTACTCGTTACTAGAGTTACACACAATTGTAATTGTAAGAAACTGCTAACAAGTAACAATGATGTAGATTTTTTTTTTGAGGTGGCAAGCCCATAGAAATCTCAATGATATTTCATTTAGAAAGGGACAAGAAATATGATTTGTGCATCAATGGGTTGAGGCTTTACTTGAAGCTGATAAAATAAAAATTTACACAATAACAAAGTTAAATATAAAAAATTTAAAAACAAATGCTGAATATATTTGGAACTTGGAAGAGACAGCGTTCTTGCGAAGAGAGAAAAAGAAGAGCGAGAGGCGATGATGTAGAAACATCATTAATCCAGATTTACAAGGACTAAACATCACAATTGGATAACTATCTTATATACTTACTAATCACAAACTTGTAACTATTATCATTATTATCATTGTCACAAACTTGTCACTCCCGGTCCTCTTGAACTCAAACTTCACGGATGGGAAGGAGAAGCATGATAGCTTCCACCAGCTCCTTTGTGTTGCTATAAATATTGGGCTACTCCTATGTATTTATCAACCTCCAACACCATTTCAATTTCAATGAGAACATACTTCGTCCTGTCAGCTCTTCCCTCCCCATAAAAGTTTGTTTTCAGAAATTTGTCGTCTAGTTCCCTATAAAATTTATTGTTAAATGTTACAATACACCGTCAGAATTTTTGTATGTAAATCATCTAAATAAAAATAAAAAGTAAAAAAATCAATTAAATTAGCTTGCATTCTTCCATCATTTTCCTTGGAAAATTAATTAATACTAGTTTCTATTAATTAGTTAAAGAAAATATCATCTTTGCATTTACAAAAGATGGTTTGTATATGGAAAAGAGATAATATAGTCTATGTATAAAAATTAATGATAATGTTATACGAAAAGATGATTGCTGTCAAAAAAAAGTTTCGAGAAAGCTCCAAATTTTATGATGCACAACAAATAAAAAACATTGATATTCATTTCTTACATGTGGAAGCGATCAACGTGTGGCCGGCGCTCAATACTCTCAAATAAATTGAGTGTGGTGGCTGCATGGTCTTGCACCACAATATCCACCAACGCAATTGTGTTCTTGTACGGTGATTCGAAGGTACACACTATGACAAATTTTGTTACAAACCGCTTCTTTAATGGAGTTTATAACCGTGGTAGGATTCATGATCACTCTTCGAATTTTTGTTTTCAATGAAACTCAAGTAGATAGGGTGCTCATATATATATATACTCACATCTCATGAGTGGTTTATGGGTAATTAAATGGTGTAAACAAAGCCAAAGCTTTTGGTTGTATTTCTAGAAAGATTTAGGGTGAAACAAAAAAAAACTTAGATGTGTAAAAATAGTTACGGTCATAAAATGACAAAAATCTAATGTCATAGTGACCAATCGCGCGATAAAAAAATGAACAATTCTGCAACTAATCGCAACGATTAATCGCGCGATATTGAAACGAACAAGTAATAGCGACATCTAATCGCAATCGCTAGTCGTAGACTCTAGTCGCGGCCGCTAGCGACTGCCAAACGAACACAGCCACTAAAATTTGTAATTTTACAAATAACAAAAGTAGTTGCGTTAAAAAGGTTATAAACTACAATAATCTGTTTCTTCTTCATGCTTCACTAATTCTTATTTAATTTAGGATGAGTGTTACATTAAAAATAGTACATATGTGGAAGAATATATAAGTTATGCATACCAAATGTGTTTCGAATCATACGCAAGTGATTCCAGTTTATTACTTTTCAAGAGGAAAAATATGATTATAAGTTTATTTGATTGAACAATAGTAGTTTAGACTAATAACAAAATATATATATCTCGCTAAATGCTGAATTAATACTCGAATAACCAGCTTTAGTTTCAATTACTATACATCACAAAACTATTTAAAATTACACTCAAGACTATCTTTATACATATTATTAAATTGGGTAACTTCATTTTCATAACAATATACAATAATGGAATTATTGATTATGAATTTTCATTATTTAAAAGAACAATTTGTTACAGTACAAATAACAAAAGTTTTAAAGTTACGATTCTAAAATTCAGTTACTATTAAGAGTACCCAACGCCATTTTTCATACATTAAAAATAGCAAAATAGCTAAGTTTGAACGTAACGAAACTTAAAACGGTTTCGGATGTATTAGGTATAGACAATTAATATGAAATGCTCACGTTTTTGCATTTTGTTTCTTATTCATAAATAAAAGTGCTGGCGAGTTTGTCATATGTCTCAATTAAAACTCAATTTATGAAAAGTTATAAAATCCTCTATAGTCTATACACTATTTTGAAGAGAATTTCAAAACAAGAGAAAAGGTCAAGGCAATTCAAGAATGGCCAAGTCCTAAAACCGTTGGGGAAGTAAGAAGCTTTCACGGTCTAGCCAGCTTCTACAGGAGGTTTGTCAAGGACTTTAGCACAATAGCCGCACCATTCACCGAGGTGATCAAGAAAGATGTGGGCTTCAAATGGGGAGAAGCTCAAGAAACCGCATTCCAAACGTTAAAGGGGAAGTTGACCAATGCACCTTTTTTTCACTTCCTGATTTTCTTAAAACGTTTGAAATTGAATGTGATGCCTCAGGAGTTGGTATTGGTGCTGTTCTTATGCATGAGAAACGGTCAATTTCCTACTTTAGTGAGAAACTTGGAGGAGCCACGCTGAACTATCCCACGTATGACAAGGAGTTGTATGCGTTGGTGAGGGCCCTTCAAACTTGGCAACACTACTTGTGGCCAAAGGTGTTTGTGATTTACACGAATCATGAATCATTGAAACACTTGAAAGGCCAACAGAAGCTGAACAAAAGACATGTTAGGTGGGTCGAGTTCATTGAGACTTTTCCTTATGTCATTCGTTACAAGCAAGGTAAGGAGAACATAGTGGCTGATGTCCTATCTCGAAGGTACAATCTACTCTCTACCTTAGACACAAAACTTCTTGGTTTTGATCACATAAAAGGTATGTATGCCAATGATTCTGATTTTAAAGAAGTTTTCAAAGGTGTGAAAAGTTTCCGTTTGGAAAGTACTTTAGGCAAAATGGGTTTTTGTTTTATGAAAATCGTTTATGTGTGCCTAATTGTTCTTTAAGAGATTTGTTTCTTAAGGAAGTTCATGGAGGTCGCTTAATGGGACACTTTGGTGTCGCCAAGACCTTGAGTATTCTACAAGAGCATTTCTTTTGGCCGCATCTAAGGAGAGATGTGGAGAAGCTTTGCAACCGTTGTACAACTTGTAAGCAAGCTAAGTCTAAAACGCAAAGCCAAGGTCTGTATACCCCTCTTCCTATTCCCACTGAAGCATGGACTCATATATCTATGGATTTTGTTCTCGCGTTGCCTAGAACTAGGAAAAGAAAGGATTCTATCTTTGTCGTGGTAGATATGTTTTCTAAAATGACTCATTTTATACCATGTCATAAGACTGATGATGCAACCTTGGTAGCTGAATTGTTCTTTAGGGAAGTAGTACATTTGCATGGAATCCCTAGGCCAATAGTTTCTGACCAAGACACTAAGTTCTTAAGTCACTTTTGGAAAACGTTATGGTATAAGCTAGGTATTAAGCTTTTGTTTTCAACAACTTGTCACCCACAAACTGATGGGCAAACCGAGGTAGCCAATAGGTCCTTGTCAACACTTCTGCGTATAATAATCAAGAAAAATATTAGGACTTGGGAAGATTGTTTGCCTCATGTTGAATTTGCTTATAACCATGCTAAACACTCGTCTACAAAGTACTTGCCGTTTGAATTGATTTATGGATTTAACCCTTTGACTCCTTTGGATTTAATGCATTTATCTTTAAGTGAAAGAGTTAGTCTTGATTCCAGAAAGAGAGCTGAGTTGGTCAAGGAACTACACGAGAAGGCAAGGAAGAACGTGGAGCTAAAGACTGCGCAATATCAAAAGTAAGCCAATAAAGGACGCAAAGAGAAGCTGTTTGAACCGGGCGACCTAGTTTGGATTCACCTAAGGAAGGACTGGTTCCCAAATGAGAGGAAGTCAAAGCTACTGCCAAGAGCCGATGGTCCATTCAGATTTCTTCAAAAGATCGGCAACAATGCATACAAGATCGACTTACCAAGTAAGTATAATGTGAGCTCAAGTTTTAATGTTGCTGACTTAATTCCCTATGATGCAGATGAGCACGATTTGAGGGCAAATCATTTTCAAGAAGGGGGGTTGATATGAGCATGGCCGGCCAAGGACCGACCGACCAGAACGCCCTAGCGACCCGGACGTGCCGGACGAGCAGTACATGGAACCTAACTTGGAAACTGAGGTTTCCGACGACCAAATGAGAAAAGAAGATCACTTCTCTCGACCAAAGAGCCATGGAGAATAATCTGATTGTGCCAAAATACCCTTGGACCGGACCGATTTAGAAGATGGCTCCGAAATCACATGTCTCGACCAAGCCGGAACCAATCAGCCGGCTGCGACCTGTCTTGTACCAGTTCAAGATATACAAGACCAAGCCGGCTCAATGACGCGTTTCAGGACTAAAAAGATCTAGGAGATGGTGGGCTTGACACTTAGACAAATTTGGTCTAAAACCTTACCTTTGGGCCGAGAGGAGCTGGACCGCGGGACCACTTGGGTCCTCTTGGAGTCAATCGAACCAAACACAATCTAGAAGCTGTCCAAAGCCCATTTCTCACCAATGAATGAAGAAACGGACGAAGGAGGTCGACAGTCCCACGTTTGGTTGACTTAAAAACTTGTTTTAATTCTTGCTTTTAATTTCATAACGTTAAACTCTTCACTTTCCCTTTTTTAGCTTTGTCTTTATAAACTCGAGTTTTCCTCTTTGGAAAACACACTTCAACCTTAATAAAAATCATCTTTTGTTTATTCGAAACACCCTTTTGTTCCTTGTGAACTTTTGATCTTTGTGTGACAAAGATCTCGGTATATCAAGAAATTTCATTCCTCTTGTGCGGCCATTCTACCGACCAAATGAGGGTTAAGCGGTGTAAGACAGTTACAGGCAATAGGATCAAGCCTATTGCTGGTGCTGCCTGCTTATTCAACCGGAGGTTCCACCGCTTTTCAAGCTTTAGAACGTTTTAGTGAAGATAGAACAGGTGTTGGGCCGCTCCCAATATTGGTTCTACACGGTCCAATCCTTGCTAAATGATTATCCTTACCACCTTGGAGTGAGATTTTGGGGTCAGACCTTGATCTAGTAGACTTGGGTCGCGTCAGTTTGGTGCACTAAACATCTTGTGTGTGACATTTTGAACCAGATCTTGTTATTTCTCGCTCGGATTTGAGATGTAAGACAGTCGATGCTTCTGTCCATTTGTTTGTTGATGTTATTTTTTTTGTTTATTTCGTGGGAAGCTATCAAATCTGTCTCAGCTTTGAAGACTGATGGCACTTTGGTCGTTGATGATGATGAGGAGGTAATTCACGAGAAACCCAGTGCTTGTAAACGGCTCACTCTTTTGGTTGTGTGCACGTGACCATTCGAAGATACTAGTCATGGATCTTCACACTGAAAACTTCCGTACTGTGTCGTTGCCTAAGGAGATTGATGTGTCGTCCGACTCCATTTACATGTGAAGTCTCGAGGACCGTCTCTGTGTCTCTGATTTAAGACAACAAAGAGATTTAGACGTGTGGGTTCTTGTGAAGGACGAGGTTACTAAGACGTGGGAGAGAATTAGATTTACTTCCATCGTCCCTACTATCATTCCTCCATTAAAGTTGAATTCCGCTTGGTTTCTCCTTACCAGAATCTTCTGCGTTAACTGTTTTTTCTTTTCTTTTCTGACATATTATTATTATATCCATAAGAAACTGATTATATCAATATGATCTTACATTTGAAAAAATATATGATTGCTTCTTATTTTTTTTGGATTGACTTGTTCTTTAAGCAAACCTCTCATGGATAAATGTTTATATATAATCTCGTACAAATTGATAGTCATATGTGAAGTTCTCCCACAAAACTCCCAAATACATATTTTCCATAATGATTATAGGTATGGGAGTTGAAATTGATATCGTCAGACATGAACAGAAAAATGATGTTAAAATGAACTTTGGAAGATGGATATGTTTTGAGGAATTTTTTTTTATAAGATCAACTAATTGCAAAATATAAATTCGAGAATAAATCTGAATTATTTCAAAAAAAAGAAATCTTTCTTGCAGCAAATCGTTTTTAGCATTGTTTTCATCAATTATAGTTTTAAATCTATCTCTAGAACTCTTTTATTCAATTAGAGAGATTAGTAATTGAGTTAATTTTGAATCTTTTAATTTTTTTCTGAGTTTTTCAATTACGATTTATAAAAATAGTTATGTGTATTATCAATTTAAAATTTTTAAATATTATATATTACTTCCATATCATACGGGGTCCTAATAAAATGTAATATGAACAATGAATTATATAAAATCTTCAACAATCATAAATTTTTATTAATTTTAAATATTTAGTACTGAATTTATGTTTGTGTTTGTGTAAACATAGTTGGTTATCTATACATATCAACTCTTTTTTTTCATTCCTATGATTCATCTTCGTTGGCCTTCTTTTCTTTTTTGTAGCTAAATTTTCTCTCCTTTTTTAATGTAGATAATATTTTTAATGTACAAATTTCCTCATTTCGTTTTCTTTACATCAACTGGTTTGAACATGAAGTCCATATCACGTAATCATTGATTAAAAAATATATATATTAAAATACCCATGGATTTTGGATAAGCTCTTTGAAGTACCATTTGATTCCTAACTTTATAAAAAATAATAAAATCCAAAAATAACAATAAAATGCTATTATAAAAAAATATTTTATTCTAAACCTTCCAAAAAAAGATGATTCATTTTTGTACAAATTGATATAGTTAGAAATTATTATATAACAACGATACCAACGATAAATTCATGTTTCAAAATAAAGATGGAAATTTAAAAAATACATCATTAATTGTTTTTTTCAGCGCAATAACTCCAACATGTATTATCACAATTTAATCCTCTATAAATTAACCGGTTGATTGATGATAAACCCAAAATAATTTATCACATAAAATGTTTTAATTTTTGGAAGACTTTGAATTTTTCATCTTAAGCTAAAAGAACCTTAAGACTTGGATCACAATGTTGGAAATTTGGATAATTGTTTTTCCATAGCTTTAACAAAGCTAATAACCTGATTTTATCGTATATTTACTAAATTTTGTATCATGCTATAACTGATAATATATTTTATATGATTTGCTAATTGTTAGTCTTCAAACTAAATAATTTTATTTTCTATTTAAGAAAATTTTTATAACTGCATTTAATATATATAGATATATAATTTTATTTTTATTTAAGAAAAAAATTGATAACTGTATTTAAATAATTTTATTTTCTAGTTCAGATATATATGTCACGGTTATAAACACCATTGAAAGAGCCGCTTGTAACAAAGTCCATTGTAGTGTGTATGCCATCGCGTCACTGTACAGAAACACAATTGTATTGGTGGACATTGCAGTGCAGAACCATGCAGCCACTACATTGAATTTATTTGAGAATGTTGAGCGCAAACTGAACGTTGATCGCTTCCACATGTAAGAAATGAATTTCAATGTTTTTTTATTTGTTGTGCATAAAATTTGGAGCTTTTTCTAATCTTTTTCTGGCAGCAATCATTTTTCTGTTATAACATTATCATTAATTTTTATATATACATTATATTATCTCTTTTCCATGTACAATATCATCATTTGTAAATGTGTAGATGATATTTTCTCTAGTTAAGTAATAGAAAACTAGTATTAAATAATTTTCCAGGGAAAAAGAAGGAAAAATATAAGCTAGTTTAATTATTTTTTTATTTTATTTTATTTTATATAGATTCATGATTTACATAAAAAAACTCTGACTGTGTATTGCAATACATTTAACATTAAATTTTTTTGGGATCTAAATGATAAATTTCTGAAAGCAAAATTTTATGGGGAGGAAAGAACAAAATATGTTTGTCATAGAAACTGAAATGGTGTTAGAGATTGATAAGTACAGAGGAGGAAACATAATTTATAGTAACAGAGAGGAAGTAGTAGAAGCTATTATGCTTCTTCTCCTTATCCCTGAAATTGGAGCTCAAGGGGCTCGGGAGTGATATCACCGACTTCTTGTCAAGATTTTCAAAGAGATTAATCCGATAATATATATATTTTTCTTAAACCTAAATTATATATAGAATAATCTACAATTTAAATCACCATATAAATCAATATTTATTGCAATATATGCACTAATCATCTTTTATAATGTTTTGGATGTATGCCTTTACTCATTATGAAGCTCTTAAGATGAATAATATATCGGTTTGAATATATATACATGTCTTCATTAGTAACTGTGTAACTGTGGATTGGTGTAAATCATACAAATATAATTAAAATAAGAATGACCATGATTTTGAGCTGAAAAAGAAAATTCAAATTGGATTAGAATCCTTATGGAATTGAATCTCTTGACAGGTTTTCTTTGCTGCCCAGCTTTTAGTTTATTTCGTATGGAAAATCAATTAGAAGATGGTTTTATTTCGTATTATCACAATCTTCTTATGTTCGTATTGTCTGTAGCTGAAAATTGAACCAAGTCAGTGCTTTATGTCTAGACATATATGTAATGATGATAAAAGTTATGAGTCTGTGATTAGTAAGTATATAAGAAAGTTATCCAATTGTGGTGTTTGGTCCTTGTAATTCCAGATTAATGAGGGTTCTACATCCATCGCCTCTCGCTCTTCTTTTTCTCTCTTCGCAAGAACGCTGTTGCTTCCAAGTTCCAAATATATTCAACATTTTTTTTTAAATTTTTTGTATTTAACTTTGTTATTGTGTAATTGTTTATTTTGTCAGCTTCAAGTAAAGCCTCAACCCATTGATGCACAAATCATATTTCTTGTCCCCTTTTTTTTTTCCGTCAAACGCTCTATATATTAAATCAAGTTGAGACGATCGGACCTATTTAAATTAGGCCTGAGCAGTCTGTCTCCATCCTAACTGATGTGATGTATAGCTCCCGCATGCAGGATAAGGCCCAAATGAGTCCTTCCATCTCTCCATGTAGAGCTGATAATGTTCGAGTGCATGCCCTTGTGCCCGTGTAACCTTGGCCATGTCCGAGATTCATGGTCCATCCTAACCCTGTGACAGGACCGTCTTCGATCCATGAAGCATCAATTTGACAAACTAGTGTATCGGTGACTGTTGGGATAGAGCCGACTAATGCTTGTATCACTTGGTTGTGTCCTTCATCTTCCTCATCCTTTATGTATGCGGATCTCCAGGCTTCTGCCTCAATCACAGCCTGTTGAAGCGTCTTTGTTGGTGCGATTTCTTTTCCGTTGAAAACTTTTTCATTCCACGCTTTCCATATGTACCAAAGAACCCATGGATATATATGTCTTTGGGGTTGAGGTAAGTTTCTTTCGACGGTTCTCCAAAATAGGAAGTCCATATTTTGGAATAAGGATGTACTCGGGAAGCAACCCGGAAGGGACGGAAAGTCCGAGAGGGCCCACACTTGAAATGCTGGAGGGCATTTAAAAAGGAGATGGTTTATTGATTCTTCAGCCATACCGCATCTAGGACAGAATTTATCCGTGCCTAAGTGACGGTAGACGAGTCTTTGGCATGTCGCAACACAACCAGTGAGGGCTTGGCACATGAAGTGTCTTAGTTTTTCTAGAGCTTTTGTTTTCCAAACTTGTCTCTGAAGCCGGGTAATACTTGGTTCCACGATATCTTGATTTCGTCGCTGAAGTGACTCTCTTAGTAATTCATAGCCCGACTTAACTGTGTATGTTCCTGATTTGGTGTAGTTCCAAGCATATCCGTCGATGGTGTTAGTCTTACTTGGAATAATCTACGTAGAAGTGCCACGTCCCATTCCTTAGTCTCCCTGATTATGAGGTCGTAGACTAATAAATGGGAGTCTCTTATTTGGCCCGGTTCTAGACTTCTTGGCGGTCTTGCTGATTATCGGGGATCCAACATTCGTTCCATACTCTAGTGTTGCATCCTGATCCTATCGTTTTTTGTAGGCTGCCCATCAACATTTCTTTTGAAGCCATAATACTACGCCATCCAAATGATGGTGAATATACTCTACGACCCTCCAGTGGATGGAAATTCCAGAAATACCTTCCTTTCAAAACTCTGGCCAAGAGTGATGATGGATAACGAATGATCCGTCATAGTTGTTTGGCAAGTAAAGCCAAATTAAAGTCGTGAAACTCACGAAATCCCAAACCTCCATTGTCTTTTGTGGTGCATATGTTTTCCCATGCGATCCAATGTAAACCACCACTATTTTGTTTCGAGCTCCACCAGAATTTGGCGACGACATTCCTCAATTTATCTATTATACCTTGAGGGAGTAGGAAGCACGACATAACGTATGTCGGAATGGCTTGTGCGACGGATTTAATTTGTACTTCTTTCCTTCCTTTTGACAGTATTCTTGCAGACCAAGTATCCACTCTGTTGTTTAGCATATCCTGGACAAAGGCAAAAACTTTATTCTTGGATCCACAGATTTTTTCGGGGAGTCCAAGATACCTCCCCATTCCCCCTTCCGAGGATATACCGATCGCGTTCTTTATGGCACTTCGGGTGTCATTTCCGACTTTATTTCCGAAGAGGATAGAGGATTTTGATGGGGTTTAATTGTTGTCCCGAGGCGGTCATGTATGTCTTAATAATGTGCATGATCTCTGCACATTGCAGGATATCTGCTTTACAAAAGAACAGACTCTCATCTGCAAATAAGAGGTGGGATACTCTAGGGCTCGCACGTGCGATCCGCATCCGCGAGATCCTTTTTTCCCTCTCCGTGCCATTAAGGAGTGATATGAGAGCTTCTGTGCAGAGGATGAAAGAAACAGAGATAGAGGATCTCCTTGTCTCAGTCCTCTCGAGGGCTTTATCTTTCCTTTTGCTTATCCATTAATTAAGACATGGTATGATACCGACGATATACAGAACATTACTAGCGCAACCAATTTTTCCCCGAAGCCGAGTTTGAGCACGAGGGCGCGGAGTATCATTGATATTTCTATGGGATTGCCACCTCAAAAAAAAATCTACATCATCGTTAGCAGTTTCTTACAAATATGTGTAACTCTAGTAGCGAGTAAGACAACAAAGATAGGACAAAAGACATGGACACATATTCAAGGTTTTGATTTTCTATTTATCTTGGGTTTTTAATAAAAAAATCATTCAACTAAATATATGATTTAGACACTCAAATAAAATTTAATATAAAAGCCTCTCAAGTAATTATGCATTAATATTTTAACACATCCGTCTATAATATCGTTAAATCAAAACTGTACGTTTTGAAATATATAAAAATTTGACATGTATTATTTTTTTAAACAAAAGTTTTTATAATACTTCTCAACTAAAGATGATTTGGGTAGCAGTCCCTCAACTAAAAATCTGATATAAAACCCCCCTCAAATAATTGTATGTTAACATTTAGTAATTCCATTCTACAATGTCATTAAAACTTAGATGATCGTTATTAAATCAAAATTGTGTGTTTCATGATATTAAAAAAAACATAAATTGAGCCTAGTTGAAACAAAATTCTCAATTTAAATTTATATTTAAATTTTTCTCAAATTAAAAATGTAGTAACTAATGAGAGATTTCAAACAAGGTTAGAACCAAAATACACCCTAAAACCAAATAACTAAGTTTTTTCCATGCCGCTTGCCGTTGCTTGTCTTATAACATTGTCTCTTTGAACAGACCTTTGAGTTTGTCTTTATTCTTGCGGATGAAAACAACTCCAACTACTAAAGAGAAACAGAGGCTGAGATTTTATTTGTATTTTCAATGAGCGAAAGTTACAAATATATAGCAAACTGACGAACAATCATGAGCAACAATCTCGGAATATCTACACCTAAACACTACTACGTTACAGCTTTTACGGACTACTCTGTTACAACTTTTCGGAGTCTCTGTTACGTAAGCGGCTCTTACGGAGAATATGCCAGAATAAACCATTAGCTCCAATATCCCCCCCCCAAGTTGGAGGGTACAAGTTTTGTATGCCTAACTTGATCCGAAAGTGAGAAAAGCCATCTCTGCCAATTGCCTTATTGAATATGTCAGCAAGTTGTGCTCTTGTGTCTACATGTCGGAGCACTATGTTAGCACGTAGAATTTCATCACGCACAAAATGACAATCTAACTCGATGTGATGGTCTGATTTTCAATGTTTGGTACATAGACTTGATTGGCGTAAGTCATATGTCTTCTACCTCTGCTTCCGTTCGAACTTGAAGCACTGGTGTTAACTTTTCCATGTCTTCTACCATTCAACGTTCTTCCCTTTGGCCGATCACCCCACCATTCTGGATATCCGATGACGGCGTAGCTATCAGAGTTATGTCCAGCACGATTACAATACATAAAACACCTTTGTCTCGTTCGTCAGATCGAAAATGAGGTTTTGCTTGGATTGCGAAAGCTGTCACCTCTGGTCCTTTTTCGCTGTTGATATGCAAATCTTCTTCTTGCCAAACGATGTTGTAAACTTCTTCAAGGGATTGAACAGGAACACGTGCAACCAAGCTGGAGCGTAGTGTGTGAAATTGTTCATCTAGCCCAAACAGAAATTGGTGTACTTTATCTTCCTCACTGCCTCTTGTGAAGTATCAAGGTCACACACACACCTTCCACATTTGCAGGTTCATAAAGGGCCATAGCTTGCAAGACTGTCCCATATTTTGGTTAACTAGCCATAATACGATTCAATTGCAAGGCTCCGTTGTTTGCAGCACGCAAGTTCAGCCTTGATATGCTGAATGCGAGGTCCATTCATGATAGAGAAAAACTTTTTCAAATGCTCCCATAAATCTTGTGCCACATTGCGATGAGAAATGTTATAACGTAACATCAGGTCGACCGTCATTTTGATCCAAGACACAAGAAGTGCTTGAATCGTCCACCAATCTTCAAGGTCAGGAAATTCATCAGCCGGTTTGGAAATTGATCCATCGAGAAATCCGAACTTCTTTTGGGATGTCAGGGCTATTTTCCTGTCGCAAGCCCATTCATCATAATTGATTCCTTTCAACAGAGGATGAGAAATGACCGCGCCTGGATTATCCGCGGAGGTCAGGTCGTAAGATGAGATTGTTCTTCTCAACTCAGTCGTGTTCAGTGCTGCTGCAACATCACTTGTTGACGATGGTGTTGTCATGGTCAAGTGAAAAAAAATCAAGAATTTCAAAGTTCAGGCTCTGATACCATAAAAAGAAACAGAGTCTGAGATTTTCTGTGTATTTTCAATAAGCAAAAATTACAAATATATAGTAAACTCACGAACAATCATGAGCAACAATCTAGGAATATCTACAGCTTTTACGGACTACTCTGTTACACCTTTTTAGAGTCTCTTTTACGTAAGCGACTCTTACAGAGATTATGCCAGAATAAACCATTAGCTCCAATAGCTACAGCTACAAAAAGAGTGTTTTGCAGAAGAAGCTTCCCATTTGGTCGACAAGACCTACTCTAATAAGGCTATCAACAATGTCGCAGCACGACCTGCAAGATAAACCGAACACAAAAAAAACCTAAAAAGACAAAAAATATTACTTCAAGCTTCAGAATATGCTTATTTGCAAAGTACTCACTATTTGGATCTTTATGGTATTGATTTTAGATAGTGTTTTGGAAATCACCAATGACGAGTTCAGTTTCGGGTAGATGCATGCCTGGTCCTGAATGTTTTGGGCTGACGCCCAAAAAAAAAATTATGGGCTTAACTGTTAATAAAAGAAAAGATAATCAATAGCTAGATAGCATGACAACGATGTCAAAAAGGTTTGAACATCTCACATTTACCAAACAAACGTACATTTAAACTAACTAAACTACAAAAAAATTCTAGTAAAATAAAGGCTGAAAATTATATATTTTATTAGGATTGGAAACACATTCTTATATGACTTATATCCAGAACAGGTACTATGGTATTTCTTGATACATGCCCACCATGGAATGATCGTGGTATCGAAGATTACAGGCTCGTCGTTATTAGTTTTTTGTGGGTTATCTTCAAAGCCATTTTCTCTTATTTGCCTCTGTAAATACAGAAATATCCACATTACACAACAATCACTCATCTTCCTATAACTACAACAAACTCAAAGCAAGGAGCTTTCTAGAAACAGAGCATCTACCGAGATCAAAACCTATGATTTATAACATTTTTTCATAAGATGATTAGGATTTCTAAACCTAAATCATTTACATGTCTTTGCTCATTTTAAATTCAGCAGATTTTCCAGTTTCACAAATCATATCCTAGGATTGTGACATTATCATGTCTATATTCCATTCAACAATTTTCTCAGTTTCACAAAATTACTAAGAAAAGACCATTTAAAAAAAATTGTTTTCGTCTTGTTTCAAAGATTATCACTTGATACAAAACATTACTATAAGTGAACTCAAATCGTTTCTCTCGTTAATTTGCCTCCACCACGTAACAAGTATCGTGTTCGGGTAAACGGATCCAAAATATTATTAATGGGCCGTTATCGAGTTTTGAATTGGGCTTCTTTTAGTCCAAATCACTAAAGCGGGTCGACCCGATCCTAAATTCATAATATACTCCCTCGTTAGTTTCAAAATCTCGCTGCCTCTACAATTTTCCCCGAAAACCGAAAGTGAGCGCTCGAGTAAAGCATTTTTTTTTGGTTTCCTCTTCAGATTCGCAAGAAGATCTGATTCAAAATCTTCATGTGTTTCTCTGTTTTGAATCGAGTTTGATTATAGGTTTGGATTGAAATTTGAGAAGTGGAAGAAGAGATGGAGGAGTACCTGCAGTATATGAAGACTCTCCGGTCTCAAATGACTGGTATAAATCTTCCTCTTCGCTTATGATTTTCCGTTTTTAGCTGAGGCGATTGTGGATTTGCCTTATCTTTCTTCTTCATGGATTCGATTGAGGTTAGATGTTGAGGATCATGCGGCAAAGGTGTCCGTCGAGGAACAGATGCAGATTACCACAATCAAGACCTTGGAGAAAGATCTCGATCATGGTTCGTCTCTCTCTCTCTTAACGCTTTCGGATTCAGAAATTTCCGCTGAAATGGACGGACTAGTATGAGGGAAAGCAGGATTTAGGTGTATTTCTTGGGTTCTATGGCAAATCCGTTGATCTTTGTGGAATTTTTAATGCTAATTGAAAGTCATTTCGTTTGGGAATCCTCAGATTTTGAGCGTGTGTAGCTTATCATTAATGTATTTGCGCTTAGATTAGTTTTTTGTTTTGTTTTGTGATGATGTACATCACTTTTTTTTCTCTCTGATCCAACACGTTACTCGTTATTTCAAAATTGTAATACCTTTCCTAAATGTTCGTTTCGCTGATTTTGTGATCAGCTATTGAGAATCAGAGTAAATTTTCTTTGTTCAAGTTAGTTTGTCTATGGATCTGCACTTTGTACTCAGCTTCATACACATTCCCTTTGATGAGATGTTCTATGATTTTTTTAATGCTTGTATCACTTTTTGAAGCATTGTCTGAGACAAAGAGACTAAAAGAAGAGACTGATCAGAAGACAAGAACAAAAGGCGAAATATGCTCACAGATACTTGGAAAGCAGAGAAGAATTTCGTCAATGGAATCTGATTCAGCAAATCTTGCACAGGTACTTAAAACTCTTATTTAAGCCATGAATATGCCTACAAGCAGAAAGATGAAATCCTATTTTACTTTGTCTCATTGTTTATATGTGTCCTGCTTTATCCTGTGTTCTAGAGTTTGGAGCTTATTCTACACGAACGAGACAGTATATCAGCCAAACTTGCATCTAATCGGTAATTCAAAGAAAAATCTCCCTCGAACTGGATTGTGGTTCTCGAATCACGTGAAGACAGACAGTCAAATTCGTTGTTTCTAACTGCAGTTCTAACTATGTAAAGACTGCAGAGGAAGCTAGAACCAAACTGGAGGAGCAAAAGGTTTTTTTATTTGCATCCTCTTGGTGTGATATCATTTGCTGTTTACCAACACATTATACCTGTCTGTCTTCCTACTTTGGCCAGGGCTGGTTTGTTTCCCATTCGAGCAATGAAACTGGTCAACAAGGACAGGTTCGTTCTCCTATGAATCTTCACATGCTTATTTCATCACAAGTGATTTCCAATATATGTATAGTAACTGAGGTTAGAATTTCTTATCCCGTCGCTCCTTGATAAATTTAGCAAGAAGAAACAAGGAAAAAACTGATGGAACTATCAGATTCTGCTAGAGCAAAGCTAGATCAAGCAAAACGGATGAGATCCAACCTTATACAGGACAACTCGAAGGTTATTTACTTCAGATCAACTTTTTACTGTTGGTGGTCTTGGTTCTGGGTCTTTGTGTCTGTGATATATATTTTTCGAGATAATCTTAGTTACTTTTCCTAGTCTGGTAATTCTGAGTGCACATCTCTTCGAGCACAAATCTGAACTATAAAGTTTTATTTCAGATCAAGCTATCAATTGAGCATGTGAAGCGCAGGATCAATGAGATTAAGGTAATTACTCTCTGGAATCTTTGCTGGCATTGTGCTTTTGCCATGAGTTCAACAGTTATATCTTATGCTCACATCAAGATAAATCCACTCTTATGTATGTCTAATTTTCAGTTATGCATGAGTTTTCCTGCACCTGGTACTATACTATTTTCTGAATTCATGAACAATGCAGCCAGAGTTAATGTCAGTGGATATTAAGATTCTTGAAGAGGAATACACAGCTCTGTTGTCAGATGAATCCGGAGAGGCAGAGTATTTACATTCGCTGCAGAGTCAGAGTGAGAAACTGAAGGTAACATTGGTTTATATAGGCTTAATTTGATTATGACCTATGTGATTATGATGATCACCTTTCATTTCCCGCAGGGAATTTCTTACATTGCTAAATGCGGTTGTGGAGAGGAATACAGTGTTTGTCTAGATTAGGACAAAGTTATGCATGCACACTATCACCTTTCAGGTATCTGACTATGTTAACGCATGAAGAAGCAAAAGGAAGCTTTCTTTATATGCTAGTTCTTTGAATCTGTGCGTTAGCAGACTGGGTTACTTTGTTTAGTTTGTAGAGATACAACTACAATTCTGTCTCGTTACAGTATATATAATGTCTTACAGTTTACATGAGTATTCTTTCTGTTCCATCCCATTAAAATATATGAAATAGGATAAGAAGCAGGAAGCGATAGGAGCCAATGTTCTTTGTGTTCTCATCACATTCTTGATAACGTGAACTTCAATAGTTTGTGTAACTCTCAAGCTATAGCTGATACACAAAATTGGGGTAAAATTGAAAAACGTTTTAAAGCAAGTCAATCCAGGTCCAGGCCATTGTCAGTACAACTACCGCTCTGATAAAATCGTAGAGACTGTAGATGTAAAGTTGATAATGGATGGTAAGAGAAAGTAAACTGAATTCTTCAGCTAGCAAATTTTAATGTAATCTACCACCATGTTTTTTAATACAAATGCAATCTGAAACTGTGCTTACCTTCCGAGTAACATTCATCGATTGATTCTTTTAATTCAGACCATAAAGGTTAGAGATGGAACGCATGAAATAGTGCAATACCATGTATATTCTCTTACAAATGGTACAGTGAGTGCAATATAGAATCAACAGATACTGGAAGACAGACACTGACGCCAATCCTCCGCTGTCTGTAAACTAAACAAACGCATACTTTCACCGATTCCTCGTACATCTGCTAGCTGCACCCGATCTATCATTACATTAGGAACAGAAAATTAAGGTCAGCAAACAGTTTAGGATGAAATTCGGTTTCGTATCTTCACCAGTTCTACATACAAAATATTGGTAATGTTATTGACATTCGGTCCCGTTACGCATACAAGTTCACATGCACAGTATATCAGTTACACGGAAGTCAAGTTTGCAAATCAAATGGGAAATAACGAACTTGAATTTTTAAGTACTTCTGCAGAAGCACATAGGAAAAGAAAATTTCAAAATTGTTGTGTTTAAAAGCTTGCAAATTACACATGTGAAACTATTGGTCTATCCAAAAGCTAGTAAGGAAGGAATTAGGGTAGTTGCAATACCTAAAAGTTAGCAGCTTTCGTTCAACAGAGAGTTTCAGTATTCAATATCATCCATATCACCCATGTACTCAGCAACTTGTTCAAGTCTAACATCAAGCATCTTGTGGTTGTCTAAATCACGAACCACACCAGTTTCTTTATCCAAATCTTTCTCAACCAGATTTCCATAGACACCCTTGTGCTTCCCCGATAGAACCAACACTGGTCCTCCTCTCCTAGGCAATGCCGTCTCCAGCAACTCCTGATCAACCCCTTGAACCAACTCTTGCGTCTCATCCATCGTGATATCACATGTAGTTGGTCCAACAACATCAACAACTTTTCCTTTCTTAAGATACAGCCTCCCACCTTTCAAATCCTTGCTTACTATTCGTACCTTTATATGACTCCTGAGCCATGAGGGCTTCTTCACTCTCCTCTCCCTTGTCTGACCTCTATCGTGCTTCTCACTGACTCTAACTTCAGTTGGACTCACTTTCTCTGTTCCTCTGCTCCGTTTACTCGCTTTTTTATCTTTCTCCTTGTCATTTAATTGTAAATCTTTCAGCTTCTTTAAACACCTTTCTTCTTCCTGAGAACCAAAGTCTGCTACCTCATTCACACCAACTTTCACTTCATCTTCGCTTCCAGAGAGCTTCAGAACAAACAAATCCGTGCCCAGCTTCTCCACAATCTTACCCTTTAATCCTATATCTCTGCCAGCAATGATTCTCACTTCTTTGCCAACAAAAAACAGATCTCCGCCATTAACATCTCTAGGCTTACCATCAAGTTTCACACTTTCTTTCACTTTAACCTTCGTTTCCACAACCTTAGATCTATCAAGATCGAAACCTAATCCTTCCTTAGCAGTCCATTTTTTGTATTCCTTAATCTGAACATCCTCTTTAGCATTCTTACCTATTCCTTTTCCCGGCTTCCATCCATATCCAGCCATCAACGCAGCTCCAAAACCCTCCACAGGAACGCTCTCGAAATCCTCCAATGTCGGATCATCAGCAAGCGACTCCAGATCTTTCCTCAGGCTCTGTAGCATAATCTGCTCCACTGGAGCTAGTTTACGATCTTCCGTCGCATCACTCGCACCTTCGTCCTTGACTTTCTGACGCAGCTTCAAACCGTAGGTGATGTTATCGGATCCCTGGGAATCGCTTAAAGGAACCTCAGGCTCAAATTCGAGACCGGAACCCGTATTTGCGGATTGAAGCGGGAGATCGAGATTCTTCATCTTCTTGTGAGGCCTCCATGTATTCTCGATGGGAGGAATAACGTATTTGGGAACGGAATCAGCTAGGGTTTTTGAAGGATCGAATTCCGTGACGAACTCCTTACTATTACCGTCATCAACGGGGTTGTTCCCCTCGGCAGTCGCAGTGACTTTGGGCTTTGATTTGGAAGGGAGAGAGAAAGAGAGCTTCATGATGAACGATTTCTCTTCTCTCTCACACAAACCAGAACCGGAATGTCAGAAAGACGGTGAGAATCGCGAGTTGTTAAACTCGTCGGAGACATGGTGCCCGTACATATAAACCAGATGGGCCTATTTAAATATTTAGTGGGCCAATGGGCTGAACCTAGAGGAAAGTCCATTTCTTAATGGAATCTTTTACCTTCATTGAGAGTTTTTTTCTTTTTTGACGCCATTTGAGAGTTAAATGCCATGTCCACACAGAATTGACAACCATCAATTAAACTATAGGTGAATTTGTCAAATGACTATATTGACCAAAGATATTTAATATATGACTATATACTAATTTGTGTGTAGTAACTAACAATTTGTCCACTTTTTTTGACAATTTTAACATTTGCTACTTGTGTGTGAGAGATACTGCCACATAATAGAATAGTATGATATGTGAATTGTTTAAAATAGTATGATATGTTGTTTAAGGGGAGATTTGTCAGTATAGTTTTGT
>AFAN01000329.1:0-24334 GCA_000218505.1 Schrenkiella parvula | reverse complement strand
TATAGTATATATATATATATATATATATATATATATATATATATATAAGGAGCATATAAATCAATGTTTTGGATAAATTTAAGACCATAACTGGTTTAGTTTGTGTTCAGTTTGGTTTTTCGGTTAAAAAATAAAAACCAAATTTTTCTTATAAGTTTCTGTTGGATTGGTTATGTTTTGGTTATACGATTAAAACCTGGATTATCTGCTCGGAATCTGATAGCCGTCCAACCACCGGAAGGTACTCCGACGGTGTTCCTCTCCACCGGATCAACGAGATTAAATCTCTTAGAATCTCTCTTGGAGTTATAATTTCCAGATCCAAGACCAACCACAAAGAAATTAAATCCATGAAGATGAATCGGATGATTCTCCGGCGCCACATTTCCGGTATCCTGCAAAACAACTTGCACCGTCGAGTTGTACGGCAGCTTGTAAAGTTTTGTGGCCTTCATGGTTGCTAAATTCGATGGTGGCTTTCCCGTAAAATCAAAAAACCGGTCCGGTTTAGCTGGGAAATCAGTCGTATAGATTCCGGTTATGTTGAAGTAATGCGCTTGAAGCAGAGCCGTTTTAGGCATCTTGAATGTAATGTTGTTTATCGCGGCGACGACTCGTGTCAAGTTCCCGACTTTACAACTGTGACAACGGTTGATTCCTAATCCAACGGTGAATAACAAATCATGATCAATGGTGATCGGAACTTTAGCTGGATATGTGATTGAGTTGAGACTCCGGAGAGAATTTACGAACGAGTTTGCGACGGAGGTGGCGTTCTGAGGTGGGGATGAAGTTTTTTTGGTGGGTGTGGCGGAGAGTGTGCCGGAGTAATGTACTGTGGCGGTGGCGGTGCGATTGTCCACGGCCACAACAGCAGAGTCTTGGAATGGAGCGGCGGCGATTAGGTATTGGCCAGAGGGACGGGCGGCGGAGACTAAAGCAGTGGTGGTTTGACCGGGAGCAATTAGGATTGTGTCGGTGGTGAAGGGTTTAACGTAGACGGCGTCGACCTCCACGATGGTGAAGCGGTGGCCAGCAATTTTGAAAAAGAGCTCTTCGTTCAGTGCTGCGTTTACTAGCCGTAACATATATGTTTTTCCGCTCTCCACCGCTAATTTAAAATTACCTAAGAGATAATAAAGATATATTAGATATTAACAATCTAAGGAAATAAATTTATTTTAAACTTAGTTGGTAGGAATTATAAATAAATTAATTAAGGATGTTAATGTTCACAAATTCGAATTGATGGAAAACCGGATTAATTACCTTGCGATGGGCAGTTTGGGACGAGACCGGGGTGACCGTTAATGACATGAGCATCTGAGACATTAGGTGCTAAACCGGATTTTAATGCTTCATTAATAACCGTTTCGGTATCGGATTTCCACCACTCTCCTATAGAAAGATAAACCGGGAATTTCAAATTATTAACGGAAAAACAAAAATTAAAGCCTTCCATGATTATCTCTCTTGATTTAATACCTAGTATGATGACTTCTTCTCTGTGTGGTTTAGGGAATGGGTAAGGTAGACCCGGTTTTGGCAGAATCACGATGGCACCATGAACCGTAGCTCGGAGCCAGAGAATATGTGCGTGCCACCAAAGCGTGCCACGTTGCCCCGTGACCGTGAAGTTATACAAGTAGCTATGACCCGGTTTAATTGGGCATTGGGTTATGTAGGCCGGTCCATCGGCCCAACCGGTTCTTAACTGTCTAATTCCATGCCTGCAAAATATAGATAATCTTTAGGTCAATTTTGTAGAGTTTAGAAACTAAAGGGAGGAAAGTTTGATAATTAAAAATTATTTATCAGGTTCCGGTTCGCACCAATGGATAGAGACGTTATACTTGACGTTGTTAACGACGTTAACGAGAATTGTGTCGTCTTCATTCGCATAGATTGTGGGTCCCGGGAATTTACCGTTAACGGTGACGATCTGTTTCGTTGAGCAAAGCCGCGTCACTTGTTTCGTTACCACCTGAAATTTTAGATAATTACGTTTAAGTACTTTTATTTTAAAAATGTAAGGAATAATATTTATGAAGAAAACTGAATATATATCGAATCATGTATTATGATAACATTGATGAGGACTTACGTTAAATGTGTACTTGCGGATTGCACCGTGGGCGCATGCCGGAAAGGCCAGCAATGCAAATAGCACCAAAACTCGGATTGGAAATTTCATTTTTCTTGTCCTTTTATCTCTTCAAAGTGTAATAAAACGTTCCTCTTTTTGATGTTCTATTGATTTGTCTACTTCCTTTTGTGATTTGAAAATTGATTCATGATCATTGGCTTATAAAGATGCAAATGTTGGGTCCTTGTGCTTTGTCAGTTTGTTGAAATTAAAGCTCCAAAGCTTAGAGAGAAAGTATATGTTTCTCTTTGTGGGTTGGAGCTTAAGCGTAGGTTGGATTCTTTTTATGTTTTCTTTCAATCTTCTCGAGGCCTTGTTTCTATTAATGTTTCAATATGTAATTTCCATATGTTCCATTCTTTTTTAAATGATTATTTGGCCCGAATATGTCTTTAAATTTACACTTTCATTATGTTATATGAAACGAAGAAAGAAATGATAAGTACATCAAGAAAAATCTATGTAAAATTACGTGTGAAACATGTGCTAAGTTCTAACTAGAAACAATAGTTTTTCCAAGTGATGCTGAAAAGTACCATAACAATTCATACACAAACAAAAAGAAAGAAGAAGTTTATAGGATCATGTGACATCTGATCTGTTGACAAACGTGTAACTTAGCAAATGTAATTTTCTATATTTGAAAATTCGGTTAATAATAAAGGAAATTAAAAACGAAAACTCTTATTTTTTCCGAGAAAATATTTATGAAAAATGGTTGAGAAATAGCTTTCAAGAAATCTTACTGGAGGATAACATCTAACAGAAATGATTGTATTTGTTGGGAAGCAATAACCGAACTAATTCGTTTGGTCAGGTATTTAAAGTAGTTAACCTGTAGTTGAGTGCCACGTCGGTTTTTCGTTTGTGATCTGTCTTTTTTTTTGGCTAAATTTTTTTATTTGATTTTTTTGTTAGCTAATATAGACACATTTGTGGCTGTCGATGTGTTTGGGTCAACATTCAAATGGCAAACCATATTGCATAAACTGTATTTAAATCGTTAAAACCCATTTTGCGTGTATGGACTAACCATTTAACTATTATATTTGAAGGCCCAAACATAAACCAAACAAAAAGAGGATATAGAAATAGAAATATTGTTTTACAAATGTATACAGATAATTGGTTGATACTATACCAATTTACAAATGCACTCGGACACAAATCCTTCCAAATACATTCATATTCTTTCCCTTTACGTTGTTTGACCACAAAGTACAACAACATTGGTCATAAATTGATGATAATAAATACGCCAAAGACGCGTGGATAACATCAACATCGAAAGAAGTCAAAAGATTTGCAAAAAGGTCCCTGAGTTTAAATTTATTTTGGTTGTAACGTCTTTAATTCTTTCAGAGAACAGAACAACCTTTACCATTTTTAAGGATACAACAGAAATTCATATCTTTTTTTTCCTGTTAAAGAAAAGCTGAGTTTAAATTATTGTATGCAATATGAACTTAACTTCATTGTCATAGATTAAAATTTTTAAAGATGTCAAAAAAAAGATCTGTACTTTTTATTTGCTGGGGTTAAAGTTAGCATATATTCCAACTTGTAAATAGTTAGTCTCTTTATGGTGTCCCTAAGTCACACAAGCTCACAGCTAATGCATGTGCATTAAAAAAAAGTTACTCTGGATTTTTCTGTTATTTGTCCAACGAAGAAAACTTTTTTTTCAGAGAAAGGGAAATAAAAAGTATTTATTTTCCTTTCACTTCTCTTGAACATATGTGCAAAAATGTCCACTTTTACGAAGGAGACAAAAATTTCTGGTCATTTTTCTTCACAGCTAATGCGTGTGCATTAAATTTATAAACAAGTGTAACATTAAATTCAAATTGGTTTAAATCTTGGACTCCGTTTTGATTTCTAATTTTTAAATCATGTTATTCACTTCTCTTGTCTGTATTTTGTGTGTTTAGTGCAAAGTTGGTTTCTTTATATTTCAAATTCGAATTCTTTTAAAATTGAAGGATTACTTTTTAAAACGGAAAGAATGCGTCTAAACCTCTTATGATTTTTGTTTAGGGTCAACAGACTCAACAATTTTTGGTGAATCTGTGTTTAAAAACTTTTTTTGAAAAAAACAATTAACTAATATTTACCTAATAAAAGATTATGGTAGAAAATGTTACACGAAAACTTTTTTTCTAAATCTGCTATGTGTCGTGAGTTCTTAATGATTTTTTTTTATCCATTGACTAGTTTGGAACATGTAACAATTCTATGAATCTGGACACAAAAAAATCCAAAAATACTATATTTATATTTTATTGTCTCGTTTATGGATTTATTTCCATAAATTTCCCTTTTATCTTATGAATTAGATCTTTTTTTTGATATTTTAAACTAGAAATTAAGTTATTAAGATTTTGTACATGTTAATCAAAACATGAAAGTTATTCAAATACGCAATTAATAAAAAAGGTGGGATCGACCTGATGAAAAAACCAAAAATAAGGGATCAAAAGTGGAGTCAAATTCTACAAGAACTGAAAAAATAAAATAAATACAGGGACGTAACTAGTAAAAAAGAAAGAAAACTGATTCTGTTCACTATCCAGTGTGCTATAAATACAACACGGCGAAAACAAACGCTCAAGCCCCAAAAGTAATCTTCCTCAAACTGTTCCACCACCGCCTAGTCTAAATCCCGGCACAGCGAGCCACTGCCGCCGGCTAATTCGCCTCCGTCGCTTCTTCTATCAATTACCTTTTTTTTTCTACGGGGAATAAGTACGTACGAATCTCTCCAACGATAACTAATGTTTCTCCGTTCTGATTACCTTTTGTTTGTTAATGATCCTGATTAGCTGTTATTGTGTGTTTGTTAATTATTCTGATTAGATTTTTTCGGTCGGAAATTGATTCTCGATCTGATTTGTATAGAACAATTTCAGTCTGAAACGAACGATATAAATCAAACAAAATCTGCGAGTGTGTGTGTTTTTAAAATGTTTCAGATCCACAGATTCGAAAATTTGCTTTCCATCTTCTTTATATACAATGCGTTAATGGGTAATAAGCTCTTCTGTCTCAGTAAGTCGTACAACGTATCTTTGTGTTTTGATTAGCAGCAAGTTTTACTTGGCAAACAAGTTATCTCATCTCTTGTCCCTTTCCTTGCCTGTTTAAGAGTGATACGGATTCATATTTTGGTAGATTCTGATATTGTTTCAATCGCAATTTCTCTCTAGATTTTACATTTTTGTGTTGTTCTTCTATCTTCTTGCTGTATAGACCTGATTTTCATAGATTTTGTTTGGTTACACAGGCTGAAAATAAATAAGACATGGATATATATACACAAGATGGAACTCTTGACATTCACAAGAAACCGGCAAACAAGAATAAAACAGGAACCTGGAAAGCTTGCAGATTCATCCTTGGTATGGTTGTAAATCTTTAAAACATTTTTTTTGGATGGAAGATTACCAAATCGGTGTCTTTCTGAGTTTGATTTGATTTTGTATGAAACCGACAGTAACTGAATGTTGTGAAAGATTGGCTTACTATGGAATGAGTACTAATCTGGTGAACTATATCGAAAAACATCTGAGTATGGGAACCGTTGCTGCTTCCAACAGTGTCACAAACTGGGCCGGAACATGTTACGCCACTCCTTTGATCGGTGCTTTTCTCGCCGATGCTTATCTCGGTCGATACTGGACCATCGCTTCTTTCGTCATCGTCTACATCTGCGTAAATTAATCTAAAACAACATATGATTTCAATTTGATGTTTTATTTGATGGACGTAGAAGAGAAGTGTTGAAAATGGTTGTTGCTCTCTTGTGTGACTAGGGAATGACGCTATTGACGTTATCAGCTTCGGTTCCTGGTCTAACACCAACCTGCAACGGAGAAAATTGTCATGCAACCGCGGGCCAAACCGCGATCACATTCATAGCACTCTACTTGATCGCGCTCGGGACAGGAGGGATCAAGCCTTGCGTTTCGTCCTTTGGGGCTGATCAGTTTGACGACACAGACGAAGAAGAGAGAGAGTCTAAGAGCTCTTTCTTCAATTGGTTCTACTTTGTGATCAACGTTGGTGCAATGATTGCTTCCTCTGTTCTCGTCTGGATTCAGACGAATGTTGGTTGGGGTTGGGGTTTCGGCGTTCCCACCGTCGCCATGGCCGTTGCTGTCCTCTTGTTCTTCGCCGGAAGCAACTTCTATAGGCTTCTGAAACCAGGAGGAAGTCCCATCACAAGAATGCTTCAAGTCATCGTTGCTTCTTTCAGAAAATCTAAAGTGAGACTCCCTGAAGATGAATCTCTTCTCTACGAGATACAAGACGCCGAAAGCAGTATCCAAGGAAGCCGCAAGCTCGAACACACCACTAAACTAACGTAAGTCGCTAGCCATTGCAAGTTAGGATGGGATAGAGAATTGGTCATCCCGCGAAATGTGTGGTCATAAGGCCAAACGGGTTAGAATTAGAGTTAACCAAGTCCAGTCTGTAGTTTGTGTTGTTGATTTAACTTTTTGATTAACTTTACAGATTCTTTGACAAAGCAGCAGTGGAGACAGAGAGTGACAACAAGCAAGCAGCTAAGTCGGCATGGAAACTATGTACAGTGACACAAGTAGAAGAGCTCAAAGCACTGATTCGTCTCTTACCGATTTGGGCCTCAGGAATCGTCTTTGCTGCTGTTTATAGCCAAATGAGCACAATGTTCGTGCTACAAGGCAACACAATGGACCGACGCATGGGACCTAACTTCACAATCCCTTCCGCATCACTCTCCTTATTCGACATACTAAGTGTGCTCTTCTGGACACCTGTATATGACCAGCTTATCGTTCCGCTCGCCAGGAAATTCACTGGTCATGACCGTGGCTTCACACAGCTTCAACGAATCGGAATCGGACTTCTAATCTCTATTTTCTCTATGATCTCTGCCGGAATCCTCGAGGTCTTGCGGTTAAGCTACGTCCGAACACACAATCTCTATGATGAGGAGACCGTTCCGGTGTCGATTTTCTGGCAAGTTCCGCAGTATTTTTTCGTCGGTTGTGCTGAGGTTTTCACATTTATAGGACAGCTTGAGTTCTTCTACGATCAAGCTCCTGATGCTATGAGGAGTCTTTGCTCGGCGTTGTCGCTCACGACGGTCGCATTAGGGAACTACTTAAGCACATTGCTCGTGACGGTAGTTACTAAAGTCACGACGTCTGGTGGAAGACCAGGCTGGATCGCAGATAATCTGAACAGAGGACATCTTGATTACTTCTACTGGTTATTGGCTGTTTTGAGTTTCTTGAATTTCTTCGTCTACCTTTGGATTGCTAAATGGTACACTTACAAGAAAGCGACGGGGCCTGCACTCTGAGGATGAGGAAACCTCAGGATGTCTGCAATTCTTATAGAAGTCAATAGATTCATTCTTTTTCTTGTTTCTCTCTGTTGATGATATTTCTTTCTTACTTTTGTCCTAATTAACGTACTTACAGTATTATTTTGCGTTTATTTTTTTCAAACAAAATAATATTGATTTTTCGTAATTCACACTATCAGACAGAAACAAGAACAAATTACAGGGTTTTGTACTGAAACTATATTTAAGATTAGTAGATCGTCTTGTTCCACTGCTGACCTGGTTTTCTCTGTTTGCAACTTGACCAATACCACTTACCTTTGCTTTACTTACTAGTGAAATCAAACGCTTTGAGATTCAGATGCAAGCTTTCAAGGAACCTGCAGGATTTAACAGATTAGAGATAAAAAGGAAAATATCAATAAGTTATCAGATGAAGCAAATAAAGGGAATGGCAATAACAAGGAGAATGAGAGGCTAAGTCAGGTCAAATCGAAAAGATCATATAACTTGATTAATAGACCCAAGTTTGAAACTTATCACTTGGGTTTGATACGTCAAGCTACTTCCACATTTGCTTTTGCATCGTTAAGTAACAGATCTCAGTGATGTTTACTCAAACCACCAAGACCATTGGGTGTGTCTCCCGGATGCTTGTGTGTGTTGCTCATTCAACAACCATTTGTGTATTCAAAAAGCAGCAGCGTTATTTGTTTAAGCTCCTTAAAATTAAGAATAAAGGTTCCACCTTTATGCACTCTTTGATAACACAGACACAGAAAAAGGCCTCAAACTCAGACTAAAATTAAGGGAAAGATACTAAAACAGCAGCTTGTTTAACTCACCTTGATTCTTCTCGAGTCATGACCCAGCTTCAACTAATTCAGTTGTTCCAAAGGCTTATCCTGGAATAGGAATCAGTGGTTTAGGACCCACAATACATATAACCAAGAGTGAAATTAATGGTAAATCATTATACCTTAAGCTAAGCTGAGCAGAGGTTACATTGCCTGCTCTGCATCTCTCTTCTTCTGACTCTAACCAATCAAGACAACATAAAACGTAACCTAATGTGCAACTTCTCACTCGGACATTCCGTCAAACATTTCCCAAGCATCACTCAAATTTCAACTTTTTGCAATATCGTTGCTCAGATACTGTAACTATACATACGCTGATACGCATCCTTTTAACATCAAATCATGAAAGCCTTTAGCTTTCTCGAACTGCTTCTTCTTCGTCGTATTCGCATTCCTACAATCTATTCAGCTGGACGGCGGCGGCGCGAGTATAACCCAAAATTGCGAGTGTGTGTAGTAGGTTTGCTCATACGCACTTACATCTCGGATTTAATAACGAACCGGTTTAAATTTGGTCATTACGGTTCAATTTGAAGACCAATTCATTTAAATAATTAACCCCAAACCAAAACCTTAACCTACCAAATAATATTAAAATTAAGAGGGGACAATCTGGTCAATACAGCCTCATAACTCTCCTCGCTATAGAATGGCCGTGACTATTTGCCCTAGCCGCCGTCTTCTCCCACCCACTACCACCGCCGCCACCACCCCCACCGCCGGTTTTCCAACTTGGTGTCAAATAAAATCTCAACATTCCGTTGTCTCCATCCTTAGACGAATACCTCCAACTCTTATTCCTCGACGATCCTCCGCCGGAGCTCCGCCAGCTCACGTTGCTGTTACTCCTCCTCATCTTCGGTCCTCCCCCTTCGTTCCTCAGCTCCGGCCATGATTCCGATAACCTCTCCACCATTCCGGTGCTGTTCGATCTGCTATACCTATCTTCTTCCTCGTCTTTGCTAACACCTTTCCTGTATATAAACCCTAATATGCTCCATTTTCCCCATCGTCTCGATTTCTTATCACCATTTTGATTCACTTTGTTCTCCGCCGTTTCCATGGTGTAGTCTTCTTTCACCGTTGTCGAATTTGACTTTACTGTTATGGCCGGAGAAACCTTAGGATTAGACATCGATTTGACATCGTCCATCTCCGTCGTCGTTTTAATTGAATTGGATTTGTCGAGGCTCTTCCGCCTCCGCGACGGGGGTTCCGTGTAGTAGTCTCGCGTTTGAGACGATCCACCTGGGATGATGATTATCGGGTCGGACTCACCGTTAATCGGCTTAATTGACGGCGACGATGGCTCTTCCACTGGAATCTGCATGTCTGATCGATGCATTGGTGCATTTTCCACGACTGATAGTATCGAGGGCGGTGGATGAACCCTAGCCGTCGGAGGTAACGTCTTCCTGCCGATTAAGTGTCCATCCCACGACGCTCTCGGCTCATCCAACGAGTAACGAGAATCGTCCAGCGAAATCCGACCGATATCCACGGAAAATCTCCCGGTGTCAAGTGAGAATCTGGGGTCGGTGTCGCTAGATCTCCGGCCAAATCCGTAATCGGCGATCTCCGACTGTGTATCCCTAAGCTGTCTCCTAGTCGCTTTCCCCACCGGGAGCTGTGGCCGTCCTACTTCGCCGCCACCGCTCCTCGGCTTCTTTATCTTCTGCTTCTGCCTCCATTTCTGAAGCTTCTTGCTGAAAACAGAGGCTGCCGAAAAGAAACTCCCGGCGAAATCTCTCACGGACGGTTTTTTTGTCAGTGGATAGAGATCCATGTAATCCTTCATTGGCTTCAATTCCTCTTCGCTGATTACTTTCTCTTCTTCCTCAACAATCTCGCCGCCTTTTTCCTCTATGATTTCGCTGGAATCATTCACAATCTCAGAGTGACCTCCACTTTCTTCTTCCTCCTCGGTTTCGGCTTCTTCTTCATTCACCTCAAAAACTGCCTCACTCACGCTAGACTTCCTAGCCTCGTCCTCCGTCTTACCACCATAGACGACGACGTTGGCAGCTTCTTTGGTGGAAAGGTTTCTATGCTCGTCACGAAGCCTGACGTCACAAGAACGACGCTGCGGCTCAAACCCACCAGAGACTCCCTCGTTGTTCTTAGCCGAAAACGATTTCGAACGCCGGAGCTCCGGGAAGAAACCGGTTCGGACACGACCGTTCCCACTGGGGGGGTAGTTGTTACCAGTAGAGGGCTTGAAGAGAGCTTTCAACGCCGCGGCGGAGATGGTGGGCGGTTTCCGGGAAGAAGACGACTGTGGCGGAGCGCCGTTGTGATCTAAGACGGAGAGGCGTTCGCAGAGACAGGAAGGGCAGAAACCGGAGAAGCGCTCGTCGGGGTGGAGATCGCAGGAGGTGGATAGGCTATGGGGTTGAGACGGCGGAGCTAGTTCGTCGGCGGCGACGGGAGCGTGGTCGGTGGAGGGATTCATGAGAGGAAACGGATGAGTGATTCTCCTTTTCTCTCTGCTCACATCATTCACTGTCTCTCTCTCTGCTTAATTGCTTAGGGAGAGAGAGAGATTGGAAGTGTTGCTTTTGTCTGAAGCCTTGGTCTGTTAGCAACGGACATTGAAAGAGAAAGGAGATGAAGAGAAAACAAAACTATATAATTTCCTCTCTCTTTTTTTTCCTCTGAAACTACATTTTAATAAATAAAATATTAAATGAATTACATTATGGGGCCTGGAAAAATGGATTTTGCAGGTGTCAGATAAAATCTGCGCAAAATCGTTTTTAGTTGAAAAAGAAGCTTCACTTGAGTCTGCACTCTTGAACCATTTTTAATATAAAGCATAATGGTGTGATTTTTAATGGCTTCATCAATCTCTCTGCCACTCTAATTTTGTATCTTTATAATATTAATAACTTTTATTTTAGCAAGAAAATAATTAAATAAGAAGCTTGACATTTTTCATTTTTGTGCTAATCGTTTTGCAGCAACTACTTCCAAAAATGCATGTTCTACATTTTTGACCCTTTTTACAGTTTTGTCTCATGTTCTGTGATGCCGCAAAAGTGGATTTTAGGCTTCTCCAAAGAACATAGTCACGAGAACAAAAAAAAGAAGAAAAATTAGGGTTCTTTTAGAAAGGCACACATGCGCTATATTCTGATGTAAATTAGAATAATCAAATGCTTTAGTCGGTTTACCCCGATAAGTGAGTTTTCTAGACTGAGTTTATATGTCGGCTAAGCTAGAGAACGTATATATACGAGCTTATACAAGAACGTTCAACTATAGATGTATAGTTTAGTTATCTATATGTCCACTAAAATTATTATTTGGTTGAACTTCCTTGGTTTCGGTACAAATAATATATGTGTAGATATGAGATATCTCTCACTTCTCACTGAGGTAGAAAAGAATAGTAAACTATAATCATATAAATAAACTCACAATAGAAGTAAAGATATGCATTGGATTTTCAAAGATTCCAACCAAAGGGCCAAGAAAAAGCAGAAAAAAAACGTAAAAGCAAACTCACCCCATCAATCCTGAAACATGACCAACAATATGAGAAATTGTTGAAGCTTGTGTATGTGTTTTCCAATTATCAAATTGGAATCACCCACGTACGTACAGTACTTGATGATTTCATTGGCGGGTGTTTATTGTTCTACGTATTGTCCTTTTTGGCCATCAAAGATATTTCTCCAACTTTTTTTAGCGTCATTGTGACGTAATTATTTCCATCAGCCATTAACCTCGACGCAATCAATGCCATTAACGTTGGCTTTTTGTTTTATATATTTCACCACTCAAATTAGCTCTTTGCTAAATCGTATGTATACTCTATTAGCATGGTTTTTAGAAAGAGAGCTTTGTGTTTTGTTTGTTTCCGCAACAAAAAGGAACTTTAAATTATGTGAAGGATAATATAAAAAGTGATAAACTTACATTGATTAGCTTTTTAACGTTATATTAGTATATATTTATTATCTTTGGGCGGTCATAATGATTTGTGATTAATCATGAAAATCACGACAATGATTAGCTTTTTTACATTTTTGAAATTTATATGGGGATCGCAATAATTAATAAAAACATGGGAAAAAGTTTCTTTACATCTCAGTTTTCTTCCAGTCTCATTATGTGAAATAATGGTGTCTTGCAAATATTGCTATGTATCATTATGGCTCATAATTCGATAATCCATTCGAAGATTACAAACTAAATTCAATATATATGTTAAAATTTATAAGTTTGTTGCTGAATGCTGAATTATAGTGTGGCCTGTGAACTGTTGTTTCTGTGAGCATTTAAAAAAAAAAGAGAACTTTTGTTTTTTCTCTCTTTTTTTTTACCTTCACGTAGAGTTTTACATATACGTTTGAGTTGAGATATGACACATGTCAGATAGATGATTGAACATTTAAATTAAATATATAATGATTTTCTTTATTGTGGGTGGAAAACAAACGACTTGATGGCTCTTTCTGAAAAAATGGCAAAATCTTTTTTCTTTTTTTTTTAATCTTGAAGTTGATGTAGAATAGAAACAATCCTAACAGAGTAACAGGTCTACTCTGTGACAAGTGACTACCATCGCCGCTAAGCCGGTTTGATATTCATAAACGCTAAACCACTAAACCGGATTTTTACGAATCAAGAGAGACTCATTTGTCATTACAAAATTGGTTCTAAGATAAAGAAGCATTAGAGGACTAGGAGCCGATTCCTGATTTTACGTATAGATTGTTTTTCAAACTTGTACCTGTTAATTTCACTAGCGTCGTGCATTTCAATTTGACTCGCATCCGGCTCAGTTTGGTTTTCCGATCGATTTATCGGAGTTCTGACTCGGTTCAAAATTGGGGCTTAATCGAAAAAACGACAGTGTTTCAGAAGCAAAAATACTTTGAAACTTTCAAACGAATAGAGTTTTTAACATTACACAAAGAGTTCAAACTAGTCTACACTTACTCCTGCCCAAAGCCATCACGGTTCTCTTGTTGCCACCCAAAACCTTGACCATCTCTACCCCTGTTAGCCTGCTGTGTCGTCTGAGGCGGTGGCATTCCGGGATTCCATGACGACTGAGGAGGATAAGATCCTTGGAAATTCAGATTCATCACTGGAGCAGGCGGATACCCGAGCAGTGAACCTTGTTCCGACCCGCTGCCTTCTGGTCTTGTCATCTCATAAGGTGCACCGCTATAGAATTGTTGAGATGATCCATCGGTTGTTGGATAAGACGGAAAACCAAACTGCTGTGGTAAACCCGGATTTTGATTCATTGGAATCGGCATGCTGGGCGGTTGCATCATATTCATAGGCGGATAGTCTGGGAACCGTATTCCTGGTTTAGGACTAGCTGTTTCGAATCCCGGAGGACGAGAGTTATCGCTCTCTGCAGGGTAATTCGGTACTTGACCAAATCCAGATTGTGGCTTTGACAAAGATGCTGACCTGTGTAGTAACGGCTGTTGTTCACGGGATTGTTGCTGCTGCTGCAATCTTAAGGGACCTCGCAACGTGGATTCTGAAGCTGAAGATTGCTGCTTTGTGCTCTGAACGTCTGACTCATTACCGTCGTCTTTCTCTGCATCGGCTTGTAGAAGGCTGCCGTGGAGCTCATGGACATGGGCTTCAAAGTCGGGTTTCTTCAAGAAAGACCTGAGGCAATGAGGAGCTGCACAGATGAAGATTCCTTCCATCATCTTGATTGTCTGAATCTTTTGAATCCGTTCATCACATCTGTCCAATAACGCACACACACATAAGATTATAACAAGATTTCAGTTCGATAATCTCTAATCGCCTAAGAAATCACCAAAAAGATCTCAGCGGATTAGCAAACAATCTAAAGTATATAGCAAAGCTTATAATGATATACTTCCATATCTCTACCAATTCGAAACACAAGCATACTTCAAACAATGGCTCTTCCAACAATTTGTTGATAAAAGCACATATTAAATAGTACTACTAATACCCTCAGATAATAATACGTTCAAGCAATTTGAGCTACATTTGGTTCATAAGGTATCTACAATGCATTGCAAAAAGAGACGAGTGTAGCCAAATTCGAAGCATAGATAGATCCTTACAGATAGCATATGGAATCACTACGAGCACATTCGAGGCAAAAGGCATGATCACAAGGAATCTGTAAAACAAAGAAAAACAATTTCAATCACATGGAAGAAGAAACCCTTAGCATTTAAAAAAAAAATCAAAACTGCAATAACTTACCAAACGACCATATATTGCAATCGGGAAATCGCAACGGACGCAGAAATGGACTCTCTCTCCTAGCTGACGGCGAGAACGGCGACCGACGGGCTTGATTACGGTGGTGGGAGTCACGGAACCGATCCCTTTGGCGACAGGAAGATCGGCGAGGACAAGGTGGTCGGGACAGGCTACAGTCACTGTTTCCGTCGGCGAAGGTCTCGCTCCGCTCCCACTCTCCGTCGGCGAATCCCTCCTAAGTCGAATTTGAAGCATTGTCGCTGCGATTCAAAGGGAGTCAAAATCGCTTTACAATAATCAAACCCTAAGCGATCTAATTTCTCGTTTCTTAATTTTCCTATTTATTTAATAAAATATTATTCCCAATTGAAGTAGGAATAAACCTAGGAATAAACCTCTGGACGAGAAAGAGGGTTTCATGATTTCTAAATCAAGTACTCAAAAAGATAGTCTCAAAAGGAAAAAGTTTATATAAACAGAACAAACTGAGTCCCCCTCAATATAAAGATGAGAAATTTTTCGCATTGTCCGTTCTCTAGCAAACTAAAACAAATTCAAGCAAGTAGCTGTAAGTTTTGTTTTGCAGAACTTTTTAAATCAAGATCAACAATCAATAATAGTAGTAGCTTCTCTCTCCACCGTTCAAGTCTCTATCTTTGGTTTCTTTGAAATCGGGTTCCATCGATCTTCCTTTGTTTTCCATACAATCAAACTCCTAAAAGCCGAGCTCAAAGCAGAGGATGTCAACAATGAGGCTCTCAACAGATCCAAAGCCTGAATTTACAAGTACAGAGAATCATAATTTTGACTGTAGCAAGAAAAAGGGTTTTGGTTTAGTTTTATACCTCTGCTTCGCTGATGCTAATAACGTGCACCTCAAGATCGTCTGCCTGGATCTTCAACTTCTTCAATTCACTAAAGCTTGAGCTAGACTTCTTAGGTGTAACGACCAGATCATCTGATACACTAAACCTTGTCTCTCTCTTCACAAACCCAATATCATCTTTTGACTGATAGTAGCAATCAGATTTTGGATCCACAAACTTCATGCGCAGGCTACAATATCTTGCAGTAAAACTGAGGCCATAGTCAGACAGTGTCTTGTCATAACAATCGTCGTCACTTAAGAAAACCCTTGGTGGTTTGGGAGTGTCGATCTTGAGCAACTGCTTCTTGCAACTATAATAATACGGAAGCACGCATTTGGATGAAGATGAGCTTTGTCTTCTTTCATTACCACTCAAGTCCTTGAAGCTTCTGCACAAGTTCCCAACGCAACCTAAGGTGATACTGTTGTTCCCAGAGATTTCCCATGTAGATTCTAGCGGAATGGCCAGAAAAGTGAAAAGAAGGTCAACAAAGTCTTCACCGCATTCAACAAACATAATCTTCATGTCCTGTTTCCTAACGATTGCATCAATAGTTATTACTTTGTCTTGTTCTGCTTCCTCTCCATTTTTCTTCTCTAACACTGAACTCGTCCTTCCATAAGTCTTTTTCACCTTGTGAGAACTTTTATTTTTCAAGAAAGTGTCTGTCAAGGGAGCATTTGAGGAGAACACACATTGCAGCAAAGTCACTACCTAAATCAGGATCAAGACATAGAGCTCTTACATATTTTAGAAGCTAAGATTGTAATAACATGAAAAAGATCGTTGTAATAATTAAGAGAGAAAACGATACCTCTTCGAGACCGATATCAAGAACCCTTTCTCTCAGCTTACTAACATCAGCATATCCTAGATCTTGGAGCATATCCTAGATCTTGGAGCAAGTTTCAAGTCGTCGGTTATGATAAATGACGACCTGTCTCTGGTAATTACAAGGTCGAGATCATTTTGCATGCTGCCTGCAACTTCCTCATCTTGTAAGAAACTCATCTCCACGTTTATCAATTTTCCACACTTGCATAGAGAAGTGCTAAATTGCTGTACATACAGCATCTAACAACAGATGGGCACGTAAAGTACTTGAAGCCTTCAGTAGGGTTTATGTTAAGCTTAAGCGTTCTGCACCAAGCCTCCCTGACGGTCCTGGGATAGAGCAATATCTGCTTACATGCTTCAGTCTCAAAATCATCAATCTTCATGTCAACAACACTTTTATAGAGGTTGTTAAAACATCCAACAGTAACTGGCTCAGAATTTTGATGCTTCTCAAGCAATCTGACAATGGCTCCCATTGGTAATGTCAAAAGGCTAAATAGTACTTCAACAAAATCTTTACCTGCCTCAGCCAAAACGACCTTGTTTTTCTCTTCATCAATGATAAGTCTCAAACTAACCTTTGGTTCCCTTGAACTTTTAGCCATTGTAGATCAGAGAAATGAGAAAAAGAAAAAAAAAGCAACCCTTTAAGCTTCCCCTTGACTCACAAAAAGGAAATGGGAGATATTAACCTACCTAGAAAATATCAGGGAGATCTTTTGAAATATTATCTCGGATTCTATAGCTTTCATTATCTTTCCTATATAATATAAGTTTCGGCTTGCCTATAAAAAAATGTAAGTTCTAAGTATATAACGTTCTCCTAAAGAATTAAACTAAGTTTTAGAGGGTTTAAATTCTAAAATTGAAAAACGATGATAATTAGTAGTTAATCTAATATCCGATTGAGAGTCACCATAAAAACGGCGTCGTCCGACGTCATCTCTGCTCTTTTATCGGAGCTTTTTAGCATCAGAAAGAAGAAACTCCGAATGTTTTTGAGTTTTGGTCGAAGAACTAAGTAATAAGTGAGTTTTCAGTTTTCCAGTTTCTCTCTCGATCGAAACTCGTCTCTTTCTCTCATCTCCTTCAACCCAGAAAAATGGTTGCTCACAGCATAATACCTTCCAGAATCTTCCTTTCCTCCCGCGTTCGCATTCGTTTTAAACCTCTCAAAACCCTGACAACATCGTCATCACCACCAGCTCCCGAAGTGGAAAGCCCATCTTCTTCGTGTTCTGCCTCGGATTCGGATTCGTTCTTGGTGGAGAAGATCTGTTTCAGTTTGAAGCAAGGTAGTAATAGTGCGGCTTCGTTGCGAAATCACCTGATTCGGTTAAACCCTTTAGCCGTCGTTGAGGTTTTGTACCGTTTCCGCAACGATTTAAGCCTCGGTCAAAGGTTCTTGGATCAATTAGGTTCCAGTTTTCCGAATTTCAAGCATACATCTTTGTCTTTAAGCGCAATGATCCATATTCTGGTGAGGAGTGGAAGGTTATCGGATGCACAGGGTTGTCTTCTTAGGATGATTAGGAGGAGTGGCGTCTCTAGGGCAGAGGTTGTGAATTCCTTGGTTTCAACGTATAGTAACTGTGGCTCGAATGATTCGGTTTTCGATTTGTTGATTAGGACTTACGTGCAGGCTAAAAAAATAAGAGAAGCACACGAGGCTTTTACATTGCTGCGAACCCAAGGATACACGGTTTCTATCGATGCCTGTAACGCTCTCATCGGGAGCTTGGTGAGGATCGGGTGGGTAGAATTGGCTTGGGGAGTTTATCAGGACATTTCTCGGAGTGGCATCGGTATTAATGTTTACACTCTCAATATCATGGTTAATGCATTGTGCAAAGATGGTCAAATGGAAAAAGTCGGAACCTTTTTATCAGAAGTGCAGGAGAAAGGAGTTTATCCGGATATCGTAACGTATAATACGTTGATTAGCGCCTACTCTAGTAAAGGTCTCATGGAAGAGGCATTCGAGTTGATGAATGGTATGCCGAGCAAAGGGTTTAGTCCTGGTGTTTATACGTATAATTCTGTGATTAATGGACTGTGTAAGAATCGGAAATACGAGAAAGCCAGGGAAGTTTTCGCTGAGATGTTAAAATCCGGGTTGAGTCCTGACTCCACTACCTACAGGTCATTGCTGATGGAGGCTTGTAAGAAGGGAGATGCAGTCGAAGTAGAAGATATTTTCAGTGATATGAGATCTAGGGATGTTGTTCCAGATTTGGTCTGCTTTAGCTCAATAATGAGTCTTTTTGCTCGGAGTGGAAATCTCGACAAGGCAGTAGTGTATTTTAACAGTGCAAAGGATGCTGGTCTGATACCAGACAACGTGATGTACACAATTCTTATCCAAGGGTATTGTAGAATAGGTATGATCTCTGAAGCTATGAATTTGAGAAATGAAATGCTTCGGCATGGTTGTTCCATGGATGTTGTTGCCTACAATACCATTTTGCACGGCTTATGCAAACGGAAAATGTTGGGTGAAGCGGATAAATTGTTCAAAGAAATGACTGAAAGGGGTTTATTTCCAGACTCTTACACTTTAACCATACTTATTGATGGACATTGTAAGCTCGGAGATATACAAAACGCAATGGAGCTTTTTAAGAAGATGAAAGAAAAGAGGATCCAACTCGATGTTGTGACATACAACACGCTGTTAGATGGGTTTGGTAAAGTAGGCGATATCAATACTGCAAAAGAGATATGGACAGATATGGTATCAAGAGACATACTACCGACTCCAGTATCTTACAGCATTATGGTTAACGCCTTGTGCAGTAAAGGCCATCTTTCAGAGGCATTTCGAGTTTGGGATGAGATGATCAGTAAAAGTATAAAGCCAACGGTCATGATTTGTAACTCTATGATAAAGGGCTATTGCCGCTCTGGTAGCGCCTCGGATGGAGAAACCTTTTTGGACAAGATGGTCTCAGAAGGTTTTGTGCCGGATATCATCAGTTACAACACATTGATATATGGTTTCGTTAAAGAAGAAAACATGAGCAAAGCTTTTAGTTTGGTGAAGAAGATGGAGGGGAAGCAAGGGGGATTAGTGCCTGATGTCTTTACGTACAACTCGATCTTACATGGGTTTTGTAAGCAAAATCAGATGAAAGAAGCTGAGGTTGTATTAAGGAAGATGATTGAGAGAGGTGTAAATCCTGATAGGTCAACGTATACTTCTCTGATCAATGGATTTGTTTCTCAAGATAACTTAACCGAGGCATTTCGGTTTCACGATGAGATGTTGCAGAGAGGATTCTCTCCTGATGATCAATTCTGATTCAGTTTCTTTACTGCTGAAAATTTTGGTACTTTGGATGGGATGAGTTCTGATGGAGGATGAAGGTTGCAAACTGCAACTCACATTTAATACAGAATGGTCCTCGTACTTTATAATTTTAGCATATTAGACACCAGTTTCTTGTATTCATCACTTAATCCTTCCTTGTTTTATATTTCTTCTTTGTTAATTCTCATTTTACAAAATGCGGTGCGGCTAAAACGACTTGTCGGTGATGACGGTGGGGGTAGAGAACAAGAAGAGCACTCCGTACTGTACGCGTTTGTTCTGTCATATGTGAGTTGTATGGCAAACCAAACATATATTCTACGTATCAATCAATATATATATATATATATATATATATATAATTAATCAATATATCTTGCATATTAAGCTAATGTATACAAGAAAATTAAATTCTATTTTAAATAAATAAAAATAGATTTATAATTCTTTTTAAAATTCGTACATTAGAATAGAAAAAAAATCAGATTCACTGAAGATTTTTAGAACAGTCAAACTAATTGTTAAAATTTGGTTATATATCTTTCTTTATCGGACGTAAAAAAATAAAAGATTATATATCCATCATCTAGGATAAACCCCCATATCCCTAATATTTTCCTATATAATTGATGATCATAACTATATAATATGAGCTATATCGACAAATCTATATCCATACACTGTATGACAGAATTAAAAGATACAAACAAAAAAAATGAAAAACGAATTAATGATTAGAATTATGAGATATATAGAATTTGCCAACCCTAACAACAACAATCCCAACTACGAACCTTTAGTTTTCAGGTTCTAGGTATAGATTTTGACTTGCCCAAATAACAGAGTGGAGAGACTTCCACCAAAATGTCGCGTGGCCCCCACTCGCCACCTCTTTCTATGACATTGATTCGTAATCTTATATAATAAAGTAACTCCCTAGTAAAAGACAGGTTGACGAATGCTTACATAACTCACACGTGTATGTGTGGGTCTCATAGAGAATGGGTCAATTTCGAGTCTCCAAGGTCCAATGGTTCTAGTGAGTCTGGTTCCTTTTGACGAGTTCGAACCCCACTTCCTTCTCCGCTGTTTCGTTTAAAAACGTTGACATCGGTTTATGGAATCAAATACTATATAATAGATTATAGAGTTGGTAGAGAGAACGTGGCAAGTCGCGGTTGGGAGTGTAATATGGTCTAGACCAAAACATAATGTTAGAAATGTGGATTCTACCACTAAAATATAAATGCAAACTATACTTAATAATATATAAATGTGGATTCTACCATAATGTTAGACATAAACGTTTTTCTATTATTTTTAGAAAATTAATATTGAGAAGATACGTATAGATTTTTGTGATATTATATGATGATATTTTTAACTGAAAAGCCCGAAAAAAATCATATAAAAATTCTATTATATTATTTTAAGTATTTGTGTTTTAATCTATTTACTTTTTTCTAAGTATTAGCTTTTTAAATATGAAATATTATATCATTAAAGTACTCATAATTCTTATGAAGCCTGAGGTAGGCAATCAAATCAATGAGTTTGATATTGTATCTCTATTAATTATTTTCTATTATAATTTATTTATAGCTTCCGTCTTCAAACTATCAGGCACAAAATATATTTGTTTATAATTGAAAAGAAAAAATTAAAAACATTAAGATTGAACCGAATTACATTTCTAAGAAAATTAAACATGACATATAGTGGATAGAACAATAAATCGAGCTCAGAGGTAATAATAGTACAAAACGGTAATCAATCCAACACTACCTCGAGAGAATTATAATAATTGTGTTTATTAGCATTGTTGGAGCTCTAACGGTTACCAAACTAAGTGGGTTAAAGCTTAAAGTATTAAACAAACAGATAAACCAAAGTCCCAAACAAGCTTTCTATATAAACAGAAATTTTAGGCTTTTTACATATATTAACAAATTTTTTTGGAAACTAATAAAATTTTAAAGATTTTTTTATAGATAATTAATTAAATATGACGTCCCATATTTAGTTAGTTTATATATATTGAGAATTGGACATGTACAAATATACGGATTTTATTATTTTATAATAAAAATTAAATGGTGAAATTAAATTTTAGATATGTTATGTCTAGTTAATAAAAAAAATAATGTTAAAAATTAAAAAAAAATGAAGAAGGCAACAAAAAAAATATGTTTAACTTCATAAAGCGATTTCAAATTTTATGAACTAACAAAAAAAATAAACGTTGTATTCAAATTGAAAAAAGAACATTTAAATAAAATATATTTTTAAAAAAATAAACATTTCAAAAAAGAAGTTGAAGTAAAACATGAAGCATTGATGTGGGAAAAAAAATATACTAAGAATGGAAGTAGTCGTCTGTTAAATGCATTTGACAACAACAATAAAAAAATCGTATGTTAAATGCATTTGGTTTTTGTAAAGTAGTATTTGAATTTTATTCGGTATGGGTATCATTTAATCGAAAGATCTAAAGAAAAAGACGAAGGAAGAGGACAAATAAAATTGAGAAATCGAGGAACGTTCGAAACTATCCTGAAAGCCTTCTCACTTTTAAGTTTTAACACTAAAGAACTTACCTAAAAGCCATCATTGTTATTGTTATATTGTTTCACATGTAATTTAGCCTACTCTTTATATTCTGAAAGCACCTTTTTGCCGTCTCTTCTGCATTTTTTTTGTATCGATGGATTAATCTGTTTTTGATTAGTTGTAAAAAAGGTTTTGCTTTAAAGATATACTTATATAATTAATATTTCTTTCTTTTTAACTGGCAAAATTCAGAATTTTTAGCGCTTAATCATTTGTAGTATTTAAAATTAATTTTTGAAAATTTTGATTTTAAAGAATTTTGTGTACCAAAGAAAGATTGAATCCTAAATGTAAGGGAACTAACTCTCTATATTAGCATTAAACCACTAGTATTTTGGTATAATTAATATTAATTTTTATCTCTTTTTTAAAGAGTAACAAATTATGAATATTGATATATTAATAAAAAAATTTACAAGTATATATGAAAACATATAATTTGTATACGATTTTGAAACCCTAACTATTAAAATATTTAGCTACACGTAATCTGTAGCGTATAGTGGTTTCATTTTTTTTTTACTTTGTTCTTTGGAAAGGAGAAGATAAAATCATACATGTCTGATGAACAATGTGACAGGTTAACTAATTGTTGAATAAAGTGACAAATTTATTAATTTTTTCAGGATTTTAACATTAAGAAATAAGGAAATTTGGCTGCGTAATAAACACTTGCTATTCTAATGTATAGTATTATTAATGGAATTGGTCAGTCTCTGCATAAATTGGTTAAAACTTAAATCTAGAAAAAGAAAGTTGACAAAAAAATATTCAAAATGACGCATTAAAATCCATACTCAAATTGGAACGACTATGAAAGCTTCAGTACTTGGATCATCTTCTACAGAACGTAGTGTTGCTAGATTTATAATGTACATTGTTAAATACGATTACGACAACTTTCGCAATTTTTTTAATACAATCATTAGGTTCATATCTAAATACGGTTTACTCATCTTGTGAAGGGGACGGTGTCTAACACGAAATGGTTGTTTCCCTTATGTTATCAGTTCAATTTCCATTTGGAATAAAATGTTATTTTTTGATACAATATGTTTGCGGTAAAAATTATCTTCAATAATTAGTTTAGTTGCCATAAAAGTCTAAGGAAATATCATTAGAGTAGCATAAACATAACGAAATTTCTATGTTTAGAGTGATGCATGCTAACTAAAAAACAAGTATATGAAATGATGTATAAGATAGTGATAAATAATGCAAATATCAAAACAAATATCATATGAACCTTCAAATTTAAAGTAAATAGATAATTGAAAATCTATTTATTCAAAATCTTTTTATAAAGTTAGTTTTCCTTAATTTTTTTTCTGAAAACTTTAATCAATGTTTTTTGTTTTAATTGAAAAATTTCTAACCAAATTTATGCTAATTTTAAACTCGTATTTTAAAAATTTATGATAAAAATTTAAATTTAGACTGGAAATACAAAAAAATATAGTTAGTTTATACAGAATATCACAACAGAAATATTTTTATTAATTGTAGAGGTTTTAGATTAAATGAAAACCGTTTGTTAGTTAAAAAAGGGTTAACATTAGAGAGATAGATTTTATCAAATTAACTATGTTTATTTTTCGACGACGTGCAAACAATTGACATATGCATATCAGTTTCAATAATAACACGAAATATAAAACAGTACAAGATGTTGAACTTAATACTAACAATTAATTAATATGCAAATCTGTTACTTCTAAATTCTACGTGTCTTGTAGTTAATGGATAGCCAAATGCAATGATTATAGAGCAATACAAAATCAATTAAAACAAAAACAAAATAGATGATATTTTTTAAATTAAGTAATTAGTAATTATCAACTACATCTCCAAACGTTATCAGCAATAGAAAAAAATCAAATACTTCGATAGATAATATCTGACTATTTATCAAATATTCTCGATACTTAAATCTCTCGTAAGTTATAAAATAAAAAAGAAAATATATATTTAAGAAAATTTCGCAGTTGTTACTAATGATTATCACAAACATTTTACATGTGAAATAAAGAAATCTTTTCAACAAAATAAAAAAAGAAACAAACGACATTTATTTTCGACAACATTAAACGACTTTTTAACTTTCTTTTTCCTATACAAAGCACAAATAAATACAATTATATATATATATAT
>AFAN01000328.1:0-24338 GCA_000218505.1 Schrenkiella parvula | reverse complement strand
TGGCGCGGGTGCATCACAGAGTTCATCGTCACCATCATCTTTAGATGGCGCGGGAGCAGGAGTGTCGTCTTGATTGTGGTCATCTTCACTTGGCGCAGGAGCATCACATAATTCGTCATCATCATCATCGTTAGATGGTGTGGGGGCTGGAGCATTGTCTTGGCCATCTTCACTTGGAGCGGGTGCATCACAGAGCTCATCGTCACCATCATTTTTAGATGGCGCGGGAGCAGGAGCGTGGTCATTTTCACTTGGTGCGGGAGCATCACATAACTCTTCATCATCATCTTTAGTTGGTGCGGGTGCGGGAGCGTGGTCATGATTATGGTCATCTTCACTTGGCGCGGGAGCATCACACAGCTCATCATCGTCATCATCTTTAGATGGCGCGGGAGCAGGAACGTGATCTTGATCGTCATCTTTAGCTGGTGCTGGAGCAGGAGCGTGGTCATTTTCATGGTCATCTTCACTTGGCGCGGGAGCATCACAGAGCTCATCATCGCCATCTTTAGGTGGTGTGGGAGCAGGAGTTTGGTCTTGATCATCATTTGCTAATGGCGCGGGAGCAGGAGCGTGGTCGTGATCATGGTCATTTTCACTTGGCGCAGGAGCATCACAAAGCTCATCATCACTGTCATCTTTAGATGGTGTTGGAGCAGGAGCATTGTCTTGATCCTCATCTTTATGTGGTGCAGGAGCAGGAGCGTGATCATTATGTTGGTCATCTTCACTTGGCGCGGGAGCATCACACAGCTCATCATCACCTTCATCTTTAGGTGGCGCGGGAACAGGAGCATGGTCGTGATTGTGGTCATCTTCACTTGGTGCGGGAGCATCAGAAAATTCATCACCACCATCATCTTTAGGTGGCGACGGAGCAGGAACATGGACATCTTCACTTGGTGCGGGAGCATCAGAAAAGTCATCACCGCCGTCATCTTTAGGTGGTGAAGGAGCAGGAATATGGACATCTTCACTTGGTGCGGGAGCATCAGAAAAGTCGTCACCGCCATCATCTTTAGGTGGTGAAGGAGCAGGAACATGAACATCTTCACTTGGCGCAGGAGCGGGAGCCTCACAAAGCTCATCATCGCTGTCTTGCGACTCGGCATTCATGACCAACACGGCCAAAACAATGCAGACAAAGACAAAGCGTATCCAAGAACGTGTTGCTGCCATTTGAATTATCCTCGTTCTTCTTTGATTTCTTTCTTTGTTGGTCACTATAGGATCTATTAACAAAGAGGATTGAATTTATAGAGAGAGATAGGTTGTATAAAAATGGTTTGTAAATTTAAAAGTCTATGCATAGGAATGAGTCATGGTATTGAAACGATCATTATGTTGTTATCATTACATTGTTGATCTATTCGGCATTTTTTTTTTAAATGAAAAAGAAAGGACACAGATTTGATGAACGTGGTGATATGTCTGAAGTTGTTACTATTTTTTATTGTATTTTTTGTCAACAGTGTATGAATTTGTTAGTAAACACTGATTTAGATGTTCGTTTATGTTCTATAACAAATGTTATTTCGTCGCCTAACCAAAAATTGATGAACAAGATTTCACACTATCACCCAGTAATCAAATTCGATATTTAACTTAAGCTCACGTAAAAGATAAAATCAACTCAAGCCCACTGAAAACAGAGCTTCGGCGACGGCTCTATGCATCAGCAAAAACAGAGAACATCACGGCAAAAGTGTGATGATCTTCTTCCGTACGTACGAGCCTCGCCATCAACTTCAAATCAACTTCTCCAACCGATCTGGTGCTATAGATTCGTGTGCCATCATATGTTGATAAAGGATTCGATAAGAGGATTGTGTTTTGCTATGAGATGAATCACAAATTTTTGTCATCTTCTTTGAGCTTTTATTGTAATTGAGATGGTCGTTAACTTCGTTATCGTTACATGTTGTTCAAATGAAATATAAGTTAGTTGGCGTTAATTCATTTTTGCGCATCTCATTGAGTGGAGTTGTTAGAGTTCTTTGGTTTCCTTCTTTGTTGTTCTCTGTGGGATCTATTAGAAAAGAGGACTCAATTTATAGAGAGAGAGAGGTTGTATAAACAATGTTTAGTGTACTCAAAAGTCAACTCATAAGAACGAGTGTTGGTGTCGGAACGACCGTTAAGTCATTATCATTAACATGCTGTTCGATTAGATATTTAAAAAAGAAAAAAGAAAATCGGAAAAATGGACATAGATGTGAACATGCTGACGTACTCATGTGTCTCAATTTGTTAGTGGACACCATTTACATGTTCGTTTATAGTACTTCGTCGTCACAACGAGGGACGTGTCTTGACCAAACCACATTGGTCTGATTAGTGATCGATTCTAGCTCAACCCGGTTTAGATTTTGACCAATTGGATTTTGGGTTACCTCGCCCGTCTCTCGCGTCCCTCGACCTAATATTAATTTTTAGAATTTGAGAGATATGAACATTTTCGTTTCTTCGAATTAATTGAAGAAGTAATAAGAACACCAGAAAAAAAAAATTGAAGAAATTAAATTTTGTACTGCGAATCGATTAGCGCTGTTCGAATTTTAGGCTCACCCAAGTTAATGAAGATATTATTAAGTTGGACCTAATGGGCTACAAACGTAAGATATATTTCAATGGACCTATCTACAATTGATAATTCTTTTGACTTTGGTCCCTCGTATTAATACTTTTCTTAAACGTCCCTCGTATACGTTTTTTTTGCTAACGGTACCTCCTTTTATTATTAATTTTTCTTTTTGGGCAAATGGTCCCTCGTTTATTTAATACTCTATATTAGTCTAAAATTTAAGTTCAGTTCAGTGTACCAAAACCAAATCGAATATTTGGGTAGCTGCAATTTTATTTTCGTCAAGATTTTTAATGCACCACACAAACGAAAAATAAAATAGATTATTAGTTATGTTGTTGACTATGGTCGTATACAATCACACAATACAAACAGTAATGCAAGATTTACGAAATGGAAATATACGTCTATGATAAATAAAATCCATAACTTATTTTGACGTTTAATATATAACTCGCTCGATGACCTAGTTTTATATAGAAGTTTAATGCAAAATGAATGTTCACATAACTTACGAGGCATAACGAGTTAAGTATATTCAATAAAGAAAAAAAAACTATCACACTTTAGATATATAAGATGCTTTACTCTCTTATAGAAGATCGATCATTTGGGTTGGTAAGTAAAGATGATAATAGACTATGACATATAGCCTAATGAATTTCAGTATTGATCTATAATTAGATAGATTTATATATATCGGATCCATGTTTGATATATATGCATATATACCTTCAAGTACTTGGAGAATATTCCTTCGTGCATGAATGCGAAACCCCTCCCGTTTTTGGAGTATTTTAATGCAAATTGTTCCTATTGATTCTTTATTTTTTTTTTGAGCATTTTAAACAAATTGTTCCTCTTCATTTTTTTGTGAGGAAATTAATTATTTTATTTTTATTTCGAGCAAACTGTTCCTCTTAATTATTATTTTTGTTGTGCAACTTTTTGAGTATGAGTAAACATACCACTATACCAATTCTATATAAAAGTTGAGACACGAATAATATGTAAAATAGCTGTTCATACTAATTTATGGTGATATAGTGCTTAAAGATTTATTTTGAAAGTTGTTGGAATATCAATCACCAATATAAATATTTGAAACCATAAAAATATCTAATATTTCTATGATTTTCGGAGTTTAGTAAAAATTTGACCCAAAAGTTTGTGATTAACAAAAAAACAATATGTTCCAACCAGTGTGTTTTTTTAAAGACATGTGATATTGAGATTCACTTTATATTTTGTATTTTTTAACTCTTCAATACAGTAAATTTCTCCTTGTTGGCTTTCTCTTTTACCTAAACTTTCAGTTTTTTTTTCCTACAAAAAAAATTAAATTTTGATAAACAGTTATTTATCTTATAATATGTATATAAGTTACTTTTATTCAGTTTAAAACATCACAGATTATAGCAAGCGATTATAAATAATGGCTTTCTTTACTAAGCAAGTTGCCTAATCATGAAGTGCAAGCTAACAAATGATGACGTAAAAAAGTGGAATCCTCAAATAATCATAAAACTATATAAAAACTATCTACAAATAATTATAATAATAGAATAATGAAAAAATAAAAGATGCCTTGATGACAGAATAGCACAAGGCTTTGAAAGAGGGGACCGATGCATCAAAACAAATCTCAAATCGTCTTTTAACCAAACTTTTTACAAATCATTATATTACTTAATGGAATTCCTTCAGTTACCAAAAGTAATCATACATACTACTAATCATAATCATAAACTCAACAATAAGAATTTTACAATAAAGTAAACAAGTAATTTGCAAATTGCAATTGCGGAAAACAAGATTAGTAAATGTTGTGGTGTTTTTAGTCTAAAAAATCTCAAATTGAAACCCTAATTAATCTTTTCGATCGGTAGAAAATCAAATTTTATTGTTAATTGAACAGTTTACAATGATGGTTAATGGTTTATAAAAAACTAGTAAATGAGGAATTTTTCTTTTGCCACCACCACATCCACACGTATGAATAATATTAATTGGTTAGTCTCTCTTTATAGAAACAACAAAGGATAACTGTGAAATGGGTTATATATAATTGATCGCAAGTAATTCATTTATACCCATTTAATTTAACTGTTGCTTTAGCGCAAACTTTGATAACTAATGATCATAATATAAAAAGAAGTTTGTGCATAAGTTCATAATAGCACTATTCTAAAACAACCTCACACACTTCTCACTAAATGTTTGTTTAAGAGTCTCAACAATCATTTTTCACGGCTTCACTTATTAGTGTTTTGCTTTAAATTTGGATTTATTTGTCTTTTAGCCTGTAAGTGACCTGTCAAAAGAGAGAATCTTTGCCCTTTCCCAACTCACATCTTATTATTTATAAGTAATGCCAATACTTGCTCCAAAGTTCTAATCTTTATATTTCTGGCTAACTCATCAACCTCTCTCGCTTTGCCTAATATTAGCATTAGAGCTATACGTATGCTAATTAATTAGAGCTTATTTTTAAAAACAAAACAAAAAAAAATCAATGGGGAGAAAACCTTGCTGTGACAAAATTGGATTAAAGAGAGGTCCATGGACTATAGAAGAAGATCACAGACTCATGAATTTCATTCTTAACAATGGAATCCACTGCTGGAGAATTGTCCCCAAACTTGCAGGTACTTAGTTTTTCTATGCATACATTCTTATATAAATCCATAATTAGGGTTTATTTTCTTCTTTTTTTATGTTTTTGGTTAATTAATGTTTACGTGTGAATGAAGGTTTGTTGAGATGTGGCAAGAGCTGTAGACTGAGATGGATTAATTATTTGAGACCCGATATCAAGAGAGGTGGTTTTACTCATGCTGAAGAAGAGCGGATTATGGAACTTCACTCTCAACTTGGTAACCGGTATGCAATGATTTCCAATTTTATCATATATTTTTGTTAGTCTATATCAAACTTGATCTTTGACGAATGAATCTCTTCAAAATGCTCCACTGTTTTTGGATTTAGGTAGGATATGTTGATTCATTCAATTTAATTATTACTTTCTAAAAATCGTGAAAAATTTTCAAATTGACGCATATACTTTTGCATGGAAGTGGATTATTTTTGGTTGTGAAAAAAAAGATTAGATAAAGCGTTATTGATATAATAACGTTATATACTAAACGCTTCAATTATTTCTTCAACTTATAGCACATGTTTTACGAATGTTTTGGACGTTTTAGGTGGTCTAAAATTGCCTCTCATTTCTCTGGTCGAACCGATAACGAGATAAAAAACCATTGGAATACGAAGATCAAGAAGAAGATGAAACATCTTGGTTTAGATCCGGCTACGCATGCACCAATGACTAATATTACCGATCGAACCGCATCTAACCAGATCACAGAACCAAACATATGTTCTACAATTAAGGAAGGAGAAGAAACCAAGGATCAAACTCCAGATGATAATGTTATAACAAAAACAACCAAAACATTATCAATATCCGATAATGACGAAAAACTTCTGGCGAAAAACTACAAAACTCTATGTGCAGAAGAAGTAGACATCGGATCTCTATTCGAAATGCATGGCAACGAGATATCTATCTCGTCTTCTTCTTTCTCTTCTTTATATAGTAATATTTCAAGAAGTGAATCTTCATCGTCGTATCTTGCAGATGATTCGATCTCTTTAGAGCAATTGGACTTGCATATGACAGATCCTTTGGTACCATGGGACCTCTTCACCAATCTTGATGATAATCTTTTCCTTTTATGACATGTGATAAAACATTGTAATATATATTTAAATATATCTATACTATAATTATATAATTATCATAAGTCATTATAGTAGCTTCGTTTCATGTATGCAAGATGTGGATTATATATGCATGGCGTGCGATAATGTATTACAATTTGCTCATTCAATATGTATGCACATATATAATGACTTACTATATATACCCAAAAAATAGATATGACGATGAAGGTTTGGTAAATACCATAGATTTAAAACTAATTCATCAAAAAATATAATTGTTTTCTACTCATTTTTAAAACTAACATCAAAAGCTACATTGCCAAACTACCTTGATTAAGGTTGAAAACAAAATTCTCAATCTTCATCGACTCAAATAATACAGTAGCAAAAGCCCATTTTTCATGACTTAAACTACATATCGCATAATAGTGCTAATTTTAATAGATTTTTAATGCACTTTAGAAAGTGGTCATCAAAAGTGGTATATCACGAAATTAATTATTCTGTATTTTACTCAATAGAAAAAGCTATCTTATTGATTTTTAGAAAAAAATTATTGTCAATTTTTAGTTTTGTCGGTGAAAGTCAGAATATATACCCGATTCACCATCATCGTTGTTCAAATATTATTTCATTGTCATTTTTGAAATTCTCCAGATTCATCATCATCGCTGTTGTTGAAATCATTTTTACATATATAGAATGCAAATTAATCGTATATCGTAAATGTGCAACACAACAAGTTTTGGATTGATAAGTGTGCTCTTTATATCTAGGTGAATGCGGCCTTTCATGAAATAAAATAAACCTTTATAAGACAAAAATAAAACTTAAGAAAATTGACCCGTTTCAAATTAACAATGAGTTCCAAAATAAACTGTACCTACCTACTTTTACAAATTAAAATATAAAATAATAATTGTACCTACTTCATTCAAAACTCGAAAGCATGCATTTGATTTTATATTATTTTTGAATAAAAACAAAGATCAACTTCGTCATCCTAAAATTACGATAATTCTTATAATCCTTGAGAAGATTTGATTTGATCGGCCCAAAATAAATGAAGTTAAAACATATTTCTTTTTACACTTTAAAATCATGGTGACCGTAGTTGTTAGGGATAAAAGACAATGACCACGATGTTGCTTCCGTCAAGTGTTTGGATTTTTGCAATCATTGTATTAGTACTTATAATTATATTACTAGTTTTCTCTTACAAAACTTTGAGTGCGATAGATTTAACCAAACTCCGTTTCTAAACGAATAAATAATTTATTTTATAACAATGATTAGACTTGTAAATTCCAAGAAGCTATCATATTTCCGAGTTCAACAAACTCGAAAATGTACGAGTACAACGACATAAAGCGGACGAAGTAAGCCCATTGAATTAGGAATGGACCGACTTAAGCTTCAAATTGGTTTATGGTTTACTTCAGCTTGCTGGACTCAGTGGACTGGTGTAGTTGCCACGTTGGCATTTGTATGTGACTGTTCTTTCGAACTCTGTTGATTCAATTTCCGATAAGGTTGGAAAATAGGCAAAAGGCCTAAATGAATACGAGTATACGACTAGAGAGACCGTATACTTACTATATAATTACTCTCTCTGTTGTCTTTAAGGAACACGGTAATTATCAAACAATCTCAACTAGGTTGTATGTTAGAAAATAGAGACGAGACACAAACACACACAAAAAAAAGTTAAGTTTATGAAAGTAAGTAGCTAGCAATTAAAAAACAAGGATACGAAATTATCAGGGCAGCAGCAAAAATAAACAACTTTTTAACATTGACACTAAGCTACCAGAGATAGCGTGAAGCTAAAGAAACAGAACCAAACGGCCATTGTAGCCGGAGGAGCAGATGATGTGGTGGTGCGGTCGTTAGATACGACCTCGACGATCATCTTTTGACCTTTTTCGCAGTGGCCAGACATTCCACTTATGAAATAGTAAGGAACAGAGTGATCAAACATGAATCGGGTCTTGCCCGTATTTGAGTAGAATCTTGGGTGCGACGAATTGCATTGCTTGTAGTCCTCCTTCGTCACTTGCATCACCGAATCTTTCTTGTACTTGAATCCTTTTTAACCCCATAAAAACCAAAACGAGAAACAAACTAAAAAATCAAAATTTGATGTGAAAAGGTGGAAACTTTTGTAGGGTTTGGGTATACTTACGAATGGTGTCTCCGACTTGGAACCGTTTATCGGAAGCCCAATCATTGAGACTTGAAGAAGCATTTTCAGGAGGAACTACCCAATGGAGTTTGTATTCATGTGAAGAGACAGAAGCTGAAATCATTAAGACAATAACTAGCCAAAGAAACATCTTTCTCGTCTCTGTTTTCTTTTTTAAAATAAATGTTCTTACCCTGAGAGTAAACAACAGTGGAGTAATAAGTCTGGTTTTGGGGTTAATAAATTAGAGATTTTATAAGACGTTGAGTCGAGTTGGTTACGAGAATAGAGGTAGTAGGGTAAGATAATGGGGTGATAAGTGTTAGTGGTTGGTTAAGCGCTTTTGATCAAAAAGAAAACAAGCGGGAACATAGGAGGATCAAACACTCTAAATCAGTTAGAGTGTTTGCGTGGACTATTTTAGGATAACTGGTACATCTGATTCGATTTTGATCTCGTCCAGTTCGGTTCTGGATTCAAAACTAATAATAATGTATAACGACGATAACAATAATAATAATAAAGTATCATTTAATCAGATAAATGTTACTAAAAATTGAGATAAAAATGTAATTTTAAAATTAGATCTAATTCAATTTAGGCTTGGTTTTATTTATTTGGCAGTAGATGGTAACTAGCCTGTAAATAAGATGTGAGGTCTTTGTTCAACTTATTCAACTCGATTGTGGTTCAAAATGACTGAACGTCATGGCGTCAAGTAATCTAAGCGCCAATGCAATCGCTGAAGCTTCTTCCTTTTCTTTGTACAATGCAACATTAAATTTATCATTACTATCTTCAGAAATCTTTATTACAGAACTCACTATAGTATTCAGAGTCTGTTAAACCCTGGTTCAATTTGCTCTTGCACAATGTTCGTTATATCTCAACATAAAATCTGTTTCAGCATTTTCTCTCTTGTACAATGTTGGTTACACTAATAACAACAAATCTGTTTCATCTTCTATTCATTTTCTTGTAAACACTGCTAAGCTCTGTTCTCTTTATCTGGTCGAGGACCCAGTAGATTAAGATCAATGGTGGCTCCATAACTCTCAGCAGATTTAACAACCGCATCGTACGGCTTAGAAGAGAGCGTAAGCCCTTCGTTTTGAGCCTTCAAATGTAACTCATAAGCAAGCCTTGGCTTCGCATCATTCGCAAGACCCTCAATCAACATCTCGTAAGTTATCTCATTAGGCTCAACGTTCTCACCTTTCATACGGTGAAACCACTCGTAAGCCACACCGCTTAACCCGTTCCTCGCGCAAGCGCTTATGACCGCGTTGTAAGTCACAACGCTCGGCTCAATACCCTTTGAAGTCATTTCCTTGAGAAGGGTATCCAAAAGATTGAATTTTTTCTGTCCTGTCAAAACCGAAGCCATTATCGTGTACGCGTGAAGATTCGGCTCAATACCTACCTTAATCATATGGTTCCAAACCCGAAACGCCTCATCGTATAACTTCCCTTTCTCAAGTGCACTGAGCAGCGCACCGTATGAGATTACCGTTGGCTTCTCACCATTTTCAACCATTCCCTGAAAGATTTGGATAGCAGCCGCGGTCTCAGAGGCTTTTGAGCACGCTACAAGAACTGCGTTCCAATGTCTGCTCTGCGGTTTTAATCCTTTATCTTCCATTTTGTTAAGTAACCTAACTCCCCATCTCCATATCCCTCTCCTGCTAGCTGCACTCAGCAAGATACTGAAATGAGAAACCACTAGCTCATAAGATAAATTGTTCGGTTCAGGACCTTCGTCAAGAAGATCCTCGTAGATCTCTAACGCCGCCCACCATTTCTTAGCCTTACCCATCACCCAAATCAAGTGGTTGCAAACAGATAGACTTATCTCAGGAAACCTCTCTCTGATTCTTTTATATAGCTCTTTACCAACAACGTAATGTTCTTCACGCGTACACGCCCATATAAGCCTCTCGTGCTCTTCTCTACTCGGTTTAAGCCCTGCATTATCCATTGCATTCAAAAGCTTCAACACTTTGGTAGTCAAGTTCTCATCTTTCACCAGCCACCGCCTCATCACTTGGTAGCATATTCTACCAATGAAGTTTTCGAGCTTAACAAACTCAAATTCCCAATTGTAATCCGAGTCGTTTCCTATTTCCCTCTTTGAATATTTCTCTCTCAATTCAACAAAGAACTCAAGAGCTCCCATTCCGTCTTCCATTCTCCTGTAGACCAATAATGCTGTTGAATATGTTACTGGGGAAGGCTCAAAACCTTTTTCCTTAACTAAATCAAGAATCCCAAGGGCCTTGTGAAACTCTCCTTCCTCCGTATAAATAACCATCAAAGTATTGTAAGTGACAATGTTTGGAACAATCCCTTCTTCTAACATATCATTCAGTATCTTCTCTGTTTCTCCAAACCCACTTGACTCTTTCATCGCACCCAAAAGGCTGTTATAAATGAAAAGGTTTGGACCGATCAAACCGCCAGACTCAGTCTTCTTCCTCTTAAGCCAATCTACTACCGCCATCGCAGGCTTTAGTCTCTTGTCTTTACCAAAACCCCTTATCATAGCACAATAGACTTGAAGAGGCAATTCTCCTTTCTCCTTGAGAACAACATCCACGTCATCCGCTGTCTTAGCAGCTCGTAAACTATACGCCAATTCTCTGACATCAACTCTTGACTTGGTTTTTTCTCCTCTAGTTACAGCCTGTGACTCAGAATGATCAAATTCCGATGCAGTGACTGAACCTGAATCTTCCCTGGAGACTTCCTCCTCAAATTCTCGTTGCTCCGTGGCCCATCCTACCCCAACCGATGATCCCAAGAAACTTCGCTTTGGCTCACACAGAAACAGAAATCTCGAGGTAGGATTTATGGCCAAACCTTCATATTTCCTATTACTCGAAACCAAGATTAAGCTAGAGATACTACCAAAACAAGCCTGTTCCACAAAACAATGCCTCTTTCTAGTCTTAGGCGTAACTACAAAACAAGAACAATCCAGCTCAAATTCCAATCTTGATCCAACCAAAAGACCAAACTTTAACGGCCAAATGCTTAAAGCTTGCATTTCTTACAAAACAATTTCACCACCGAGAACAACCAATGAGAAACCAAATGCTCAAATTTCGCATGTTTCACCGTAGACACCAATTAATAACCCATGACCTGAAATTCCTCAAGGTCGCAACTTTTCCATACAACTCATCACTAAGCACAGCAAAACCTCGAACGCAGATGCTTACACCTGCATACGTTATACGGATATCAGTAATAAGCGATAGCCCTTGCGTGCTTCAACTTTAGCGTGTTTCGCGGAGAAACAAAAAGCGAATATCAAACGCGACCTATCATGATCCTTTCACCCAATGTATTTATGCCACTAATCCTCAACAAAGCAGAATCTCGAATTCGAATGCTCAGACGTAGCCACCCAGAGATGGTTTAGCTTCTCTTTGGTTTAGTGATGGTGTGGTGCGCTTGTGGCCATCCAATTTCCTGTGAGCGGGTAAGCTGAACTACTGCAAGAGAAAAAAACCATGTAAACGGTGTCGTTTTCAGCCCATTTGTTTTCATACAAGCCCAATAATATGGCCCAAACAACAAAAAGTAATTTTGACCTAATTTTAAAGAACCAATGAACAAATTCCCATTCAAGTTGGGAAAACCCTAGACCCAAATCTATTAGGATAAGGTCGATATTATGTATATATATACGGCACGAGTATTAGGGTTTTCATATCAATCAGTTTCACCTGACACAAACAAAAGACCTAAGAAAATAGTAAACACCGACGGATCGACCATGAAAGCTGAAACGAAGATAAACGAAGGAGTGAATTGTAAGAGAACGCGAATGATATACTACGGAATGGCCATAGTATCATATGTTGTTTGTTTAACGACAGCGCTCATTGAACTTTTGTCGTTGCCTCGTTGGGAAGACAAAGGTATCGTCCCAAGCCTCTATATTTCGATAGCAATATTCGTGGTTTATGCTATTCTGCTCGTAAGGCCACTTTGCGTTCCAATTCCGACAATTACTTACCGAATGGAAGAAGATACATGGTCGTACATGACCGTCTATTTTATATTATTTAAGTTCTATCAGTCGCATGAAGTCCATTCGATAAAATTTGGTGTCTACGCGTTTGGAGGTATTGTGGGAAGTATGGCGGTCAAGCAACTCAATTGGCCGGTTCGAAATGTTTATATCCAACAAGTTGTCTTCGGTAATATATTGTTTTGTTTGAGTGGTTATTTGGGTTACCAACGACGTGTTGAATTTTACGTCTTTATGGTCTTGGCAATTCTCAGTTTCCTTGTTAACCACAGATTGGATAAGACCCTCCTACCTTCCACTGACGTTCTTCATTCCCCTTCTCGCTTCCGTGATCTCGATGTGTAGGAGTTTGGTTTTTTTCTTTTTTTTTGGTTTTTTCATGTATTAGTTTTTTTATTAATCAACTTTGTCATTGCGATCGAGAACTAGAATGATATCTTAAAGTCTTTCTCTTTCATTCAAGTGTAAATAGATTTAGAAGCTCCACATGACAGAAATGCATTGAAGACCATACTTTAGGTTCGGTACAAAGGATATATGTTCCTTAGTGAAAATCCAATAAACATGTCTGACCCATGCATATAAACATATGTATAAAATGTTCCACAAACACATTATTGTGTGCGTAGATAAATATTACATATTCTATATGTACATTTTTTATGTATACATTATGATGGGCAACCATGTTGGTAGATTAATTATGTTAAAGGAGAAATATTAAATATGGATTCACCATATCTCAAATACTGTCTTCTAGCTACTACACCATGTTGCTATGTCATATCATCTTGTCCATTAATAATCACACACTTAATCACATACTTACATGTGTATGTATGGATTTGAAGATCCACAACATAATCGGAGATTAATCTAACGTAATGTACAAAGAGACGATCACTAATCTCGTAGCTAAGACCTAAACAAAATAGGGTCAATAACTCGGTGGACAAGAAAAAAACCTTTACTACAAAATAGAAAACCGGTTATGATTATATGTTGAAAAAAAAAGATATCAAAGGATGATTATAAATAGATAAATATAAAAAAGATATAGTAAGTAACTAATCCGGATCTGTTGATAAGATTGTTAGTATATGCTACATTAATCAGATTGGGTAAATCTTATGTAACTATAAGCTGAGTTCTTTGATTTCTACATAGAAATATCTTCTCGAAGATTTTATTTTAGATCATCATAGTTATTTACATACAAACTCACTGCTCACACAATGATATATATTTGTTCTCATAACCTTGAGCTAATCAATCAGCTATTGTTTATAATTTATTAATTTGTCGTTATTTCAAAAGGCTTTTATGTATTATCCAAAATAGTCCTACCACATGGCGAAATTAACACCAAGATTCAAGTTCAGCCAAGAAACGTAATCAGTTTGCTTGCCATTAAAGAACAAATTAAGCTACTGTCGGTTTTACTTGATTAGGTATGTCTTACTTGATTAGGTATATGATTAAATAACCATATAACATTTGCTAAAATTTCTTTGTTTTTATTTTGTTAACATTTTTGCTTTGTAATCCTACTTATCAAATGTATAACGCAATACTTTTGAACTTTATTAATCAATTTTAACCCCCTAAACATCTATGTCAAAAAAATAAAAGAAATAAATGGATGTATTTGTATATTCTAAGAATTTCGATATTGGTCTTTTAAGGTTTTCTTCGGTAATCATAGTTCTCAATTTGTGAATTATTTGAGAAAATTCAACAGGACACGATGTGATATCGGATCGTGATGTGGATATGGCCTTTAGTGATTTGTTCAACTTTTACTGTTAGCGTGAAAATATGTCTTCTAGATATGCATTGTAGATAGGTTTTCCTCTTTGTCAATGTCATGTATTTATCAATTTAGTTTTTGATCAATCCACAAAGGCTTTGTAAATATCTCTACTTCCAAAACTGTTCGAGTTTATTGAACGACATGCTATTTTTTTAAAAATCACCTATATGAATTGCTGGAAACTACAATACTGATATTAGTTTTTTAAAAATATATTTTTTTTCTTTCGGATTAATCTGCTTAAGAAAAAAAAAATCTTCTTATCATCCATAAATTTAGTATGCAGTTAAAAAAAGATATATATAGAAAAATAATACTTATCATTCATATTAGTTTTTAGAAAAAAATGACTCCGCTTTTAAAAAAAATAAAATACCTAAATGGTTGCTAAGTTGAAAAAGAAAAATCGAAGAAATTTGACATTTTTCTAAAAAAATTATCATTTGAGATTAAAAGTAGTGAAAAATAATCCCACTTATTATATAGAAAAATACTGATATTTTATATAGTTTCTTTTAAAACAAAATAATTTTTTGTTTCTCTATCATTCCTGTTTTAAAAATTTATGTTCTATTCATCTTTGTTACATTAGTGATAACTATTTGTTCCCAAAATACTTTAATTTGCAAACGGATAATTCCGTTCTGTCCTCTACAACTATTGGCTTTGTATAACTCTTTTATACACTCAATATGGAAATAGTATTTGACAAATATAAAAAACAGTAACGAAAATTATTGGTTAAACTGAGATAAACTTTAATAAAACAAGGTCGGCCCGCCGAAATTTCTGTATAAAACAAAGCCTACCCATACTAACTTTTAATTGATTAGCAATACTATAGTTTCGATTTATTTTTTTTTACATTTTTTCGTGTTCGGTCCTTCAATCAAGGAAACATTGTCTATTATCAGTCGAACCATCGCCCATGTGCTGAAACTCTTCTCTGAACAGTCTCAATCAACCCTTTTTTAATTTGATTTATCCTTTGTCGGCACATATTACTTATCCTATATTAATTGACTCCACATAATTAAGTAACATAATATTAAACAACAAAGATATTTAAAAGAAGAAGACTTGTAAATTGTAAAAAGCAACTTGCACATGCAAGTATGTATGTGGTTTTGTCTTTTTCTTAACCTCTTGTCGCTTATATAAACCACCTAAATGTTTCCATGTTTATGTATTCTAAAGCTCGAGAGAAACAAAAGGAAAAAAATCCACAAAAATCAAAGTAGAAAGAGATGATGAAATTCAAGTCCAAGAGGTTTGGGATTAGATTTGGTTTTGGCAAAAGAACCAACAACAAAGGCTCACAACAAGATCAACAACAAAAGGGATTTGGTAATAACAACAACAATAGTAGCTGCAGCAACTATGAGGTCAAATGGGAACTTAGGCCAGGAGGCATGCTTGTTCAAAAGAGACAAGACAGCATTGGTGAAGACTTGATCTCCATTAGAGTCTCTACTTTTGCTCATTTTCATGATCTCTCCATTGAAGCTACCTCCACTTTTGGTAAAAATTATCATCTCTCAACACTTCTTAATGGTATTTGGGGTCTTTTCCAACAACTGATCTGATATGAGTTCCGGATTTATAAAATTTAAAAGATTTTGTGCAAGTTTTACGAAAACTGATTGTTTATTAGAATCATAAAATACCATTTGAAACTCTGAAATATTTTTCTTATTAAAAAACCTAGAAACCATACTAAAATATGAAATAGAAAATATAATGTCAAATTTATGTTTGATGAAAAAATAGTCTTAAGTGATACAAAATTCGTGATCTTACGACTGACTTATGCTTATGGGATTGCAGGAGAACTTAAGATGGTATTATCACTGCTTACCGGTTTAGAGCCAAAACAACAACGGCTATTATTCAAAGGGAAAGAAAGAGAGGATGATGAATATCTACACATGGTTGGTGTTGGCGATAAAGACAAAGTGTTGTTGTTAGAAGATCCCGCCTTCAGAGAGAAAAAGCTTATTGATCTTAACAACATTTCCACTTCTTGTCCCAGTATAATCGTATAAACAACTAAACCAAAATTGTCAAATTAATAGTTTGTCAACTTCTTGGTGAAACATAAGATCAGCCAAGAATAATAACTAGATAGGATTGTCATGCATATTAATGCATTATAGATTATATAAATTCCATGTAGTCATCTTATTTCGATTTTGTAAAACTAATATGTTTACATGTAATATATTTGTCAAAGTAATCTGAGTTTCATACCATTCATTAGTTTTTTGCGAATTTTAAGTAGTTACATGTTGAAAAAATTACTCAATTAACTAATCGTTAATGTCAACTTTCATGATTATTATTTGCTCAGACAAATTAGTTGACTTTTTTAATTGTAGTAGAACTAAAACGGGCAAACAAACCGAAACTTTTGCATAACCGAGCTGGTCAAGACTCCTATACAGACCAACAAATTTCATATCTCGTATACTCTGGTTCGGCCCAAACTTCTCAAAAAGTTACAAAATAGCAATGTTATACCAAACATCCGCCACTTGGTTCTTTCAGAAGACTAGTATGTCCACAAACCACAAGTCTACACCACCAGCTTTTAGTGGTTTATTACGAATCGTCTCTCTTCACAAACCGGCCCTAAAAAGAGATGAACCAAAACCAATGCTTAATTAGAACCAGCAGTTCCACGTACCAACCAATTCTAATTCTCGGTGTTCAATAAATTACATAAGTACACCACCCACATTTAAATCCAGTAGTGTACACTGTACCGTGTACGTGTGTAAATTTGTTGAAAAGAAAAGAAGTGAAGCTTACTTTAATACGAGGACGTTTCTCAGCGTTGAGTTTACGCACTTGGTATCGAATTCGTTTAGAGAACAATCGGTTTTGCCGTTTCTCTTTATACCGGAGCAAGCTTGCTTCTCTATGTCCTCTCCATAGCCTCTCCGTCGTCTCCATCTCCGGCACCGTCCATAAACTCCCTGCCTCTCCGCCGCCGCTAAACACCTAAACCACCACCATCAAAACACACTTGCCTAGTATCAAATCTTGTTACCCAGCTTAATTAATTAACAACGATAACCAAAATGGTTAAACTTTATTTCTTGGCACATTTGCCAACGATTTAGCGTATGATTTGACAAAACCTCAATCGGTTTCTTGATTGCAGAAATGTTTTTATTAATCAAACAGTTAACCAGAAAATCAACATATGTTAGCATTAGCAATTGAAATAATAATAAAATATCGGATATTTTACAGATTTGCAGTCAAATTAAAAAGATAATCATTCTGCCGTTACATATTTAAACCAGTCAAAGCTTTAATATTATGATAAATTTTCAAAAGTAATAGTTTTGATTAGGCTATCTTCATAACAGTTTCAACTTTCAACAAAGAACTCGTGATGTCAAAAAAAATTCACCAGTTATTCATATGTCAACTTAATTAGTTACTTTAAGCATTGATGATATATAAAATGACAAAAAAGAGAAGTTTACTTTTCTTTTTAGTCAGAAGAGATGATTACTTACATCAGCGGAAGCATGCAAGTCCGGCACCGTCTGCGGCGCTTCTCCGTCGACATAAAGAGTACCTTTATCCGACCAAGCCTCCATGATCTGCTCATAATCAAGCTTCAGAGCCAGCGAAGGCCGTCCCTCGTATACGTCTCCACCGCAACACCGTGGAGTTCCGCTCCGACTCATCACCTCCTCCACAACCTCCGAATAACTGACCCACCGCTCCTCCGTCGTCTCCTCCTCCACGCTCGCTCCTTTCCTCATCGCCGTCCGTAGAAGCGAAGAAGACGACGATCCGTGCTCCTGACGCCCGTACGGAGACAGATTCCTTCCTCCGCCGCAATCTACATCGACGGCGGAGGAGGACGGGAGAAGATCGTGGATCGAAGAAATGGTGCTATCTGTGGCGGAATTGAAGAGGTACGCTGCAACGTTGTCGTATTGCTCTTCTTCTTTCTCTCCTCCCACAGTCTCCGCCTTCTTTTTCTCCTTACACGGCGTCGTATCAGCTCCTTTCGTCTTGCTCTGTTTGGATGGCCTTTTTTTGTTCTGCTTCTTGGTCGTCGTGGTTCCGGGATTCTCGGTGATCTCGTGAGAGGGGTTGAGCTCGAGCTTGAGACTGAGAAATTTGGGTCTCTTCGTCTTTGTTCTGATCTTACGAGACGTTTCAAGATTTGAAGGAGACTTGTCCTCCATGGAAGTTGATTCTATGTGTTTCCGCTTCTTGATCCTCTTCGATGTCCTCGTACTCTGTTTTTCTTCTCCGACAGGACTGGTTTTGCTACACATCTCCGATGTTCCGATCCCTCTCTCTCTAACTGTGTTTCTCGCTCTTAACTCTTCTCTGCTTTCTAATTCTCTCTCTCTCTCCTCCCTCTCTCTCTGTGAGAGAGGTATGTAGGTGGAGGGAAAAGGAAAGCTGACAGTGATGGTACCTTTTGACACGTGTCTATCAGTCATTGGACAAATGCATTGTAATCTTGGATTCTGTTTGGATGTGCAGGGAGGGAGTAAGGTTGGATAGATTAGATTGTGTCTTTAAAACTTTTGATTAATTATTGGTAACTCCATTTTTTATTTTCAACTTTTCATATAGCATTGCACTTTGTTTTTTACTTTTTAGATACAACAACATTTACAGAGTTCACTGATTCGTTAAAAAGGTTTGGGATTATTATTATATGAGCATTATTTTTAAAGGCACCAACACTTATTGTTAATTATAATTAACATGAGGCTGACCCCAAATAATAAAAAAAACAAATGTGGTTAAGATGAATTTTTCTGTAGGATACAAATTAACATGATATTTTTGGAGCCAATAATGCTGGTAAAATAGATCTAAAGTGATATAATTCGACATTCCTCCGTGATGAGAGATGGCATTTGCATTATATTCCACGCTGTCATCGAACGCAAGGAAACTGTGAAACTGATATAAATTTCAAAACTCGAATCCAATTCATAAATTGTCAAAACAAAAATAAGAACTCATGATCGTTTCTAAATTAAAAAAAAAAGTTAAGCACCTACGTCAATGACATCATATATAATTAGAAATTTAATTAGCTAAGTTTATTAGATTTCGTAATAAGAGGGGGAATGATGTTTCGAACTTGGGTTTATCGTAAATTTGGTAGCACCGACAGCAATGGCAAATGAAGTGATATATAGTACAGTAGCATCCTGAACAATTACTGTCAGTGGATGACACATTTCGTGGAAATAGATTTTCTTCTATGATAACATTCACGTGAAATAAAATAAAAAACAAACAAACTTCTATACATTATTTTGTCTTATACATTTGTTTAGGTTGCAATTATGTAAGATTAAACCGTACTTTATACAATTCTAAGTGAATCAGTGGTGGGGGTTACAATTTACAAAATGTGGATTCTAGTCATTAGAATAATTTTGGTTAATTGCTATTTTAAGGTGATAGACTTAGAATACAATTTTAGGATGTGGCATATAAGCTCCACTATACAGTGATAATAAAATATCATATATTGCTTTTCATATAAGAGGAGAACTGGATATAGCAATCGTGTATAAGTTCAGAAACAAATTCTATAGAAAAAGCATGATATTCTCAAAGATATTTATTTCTTTTTTTTTTGGATTTCCTGAAAGACTTTCTAAAAAAATATGTTTTTTCTATTTCTCTTGTTATTTTGGGATTGTTACTCTTTGAAACATCTGGTTAATAATTGCTAGATTTGACTTGTATTAAAGGTAAAAGTAAAACCTATAATACAAATTTTGGAGTTACAAATGAGCCATTTATGAGATCTGACGTTGGCAAATAAAAAAAAAACTGAAGAGGAAACAATAAAGCGTGTCAGAGAGAGAAGGAGAACCAATCAGAGCGAAACATTCATGGAAAAAGAGCAAATATGCAGGTCCTACCTCCATTGACTAATTTTAATATTAAACATTTTTTCTTCCGTATTAAAATATCAATGTATCTAAATTAAGAGACAAAATATCATTAAGCCATAAAAATCATATGATTTTCCACAAAATTAAATTTTATTAATGAAAATATGAAAAAATTGTTTCTAACAAAATTTCATACTGACATTTCAAGTTTATATAAACTCCAATTAATCTCGATTTATAACGTGTATATATATATCATAATAAATTTACTGCCTCATCACAAAAGATTATACAATCCTTCCAAGCAAAATGTGGATTGATTTAACTTAGAGAGAAAAGAAGATAAAGCTGACGGCAGCAACTGTGCCGGCAACAGAGAGCTTGGAGATGGTCACGGCACCGCTACTTGGTGCCTCTGCCTCACTGGGACCATCGCTTGGTCCATCGGCGGTGGATGTGCTGTCGGGTGTGGGAGCCGGTGGGGAGGAGACGGTGGGTGCGTCGGCAGAGTCACTGGGACTAGCGGCGGAGTAGTCATCCTCGGCGGCGGGTCCTTCTGCAGCAGGGGAAGATGCTTTGGGAGACGAGGCTGAGGATGACTTTGGCGCGGCGGCGGTGGAAGATTTTGGTGCGGCGGCCGGAGCCTTTGTTTGTGTGGCGGGAGCCTTGGTTGGGGCTGCGGGAGCGTCGGCGGCGTAAGCAGTGGCGACGACTAAAACCAATAGGGCAAATACGACAAACTGGCGTGCCATTTTTTAAATAGTTTTTTTTATTGAGATTAAAAGGAGGATATTCCAAAAGCTAAAGCAGTATTTTTTTATTTATATTTTTTTGTTATTTTTATTCTTATTCTACGGAGAAATACTGCAAAAGCTTTAGGATGTAAGAATAAGACATGGGAGAGTGAATTTAAATGTTTTGGAAGATGAGAAAAATTAGGAAAATTGATGGATGTGAGGGGAGAAATGAATCTTCTAATCTATTTGTAGAAATCATCTTAAAAATAATAAGTCTAAAAATAAACCCCCAAAATAGATCATAAGAAAATTATAAACGTGTTACTTATAATAGACACAGACTGCTTTTTTTTTTAATATACTAATATTAGCAGCTGAATTGAGATTAGGCTTTTGTATGATACTCCTGATTGTATTCAGAAAAATTAGAATTAGAGCCTAAAATAAATTTTGGAAATTTCATTTTGGGCTTTTACTCTTGAAGAATTTATTGTGCTGTTGAATTAAGCCCAAATTAAAACCCAGTATTTTGGCTGCACATACACACATACGTCATTACCAAAGCATAGAAAGTCCCACATGGTGAAGTTTTCTGGGGCTTTACGGTTTCGAAGACATTTGTTAATGTTCTGACAGTGTTACAAAACAGACAACATCTCTTTAATTCTATATTTTGTTTGTGTTGTTAGTTTCTTATTATTTTTTTAATTCCATTTTTTGTTGTTTTCTTTTAAATATTCGATATTTTTTGTTTCTTTGACCGAAGCTTTCATTAGTCCCCGTAACTTGGCGAAAAAATTAGATATTATCGCCATTTAATGAATCTACAGTGGCCAATTTAAATACAGAGAAAACAAACAAGATTCAAACGGAAATAGTAATTAATATTTCTTTAATTCCATTTTTTTGTTGGCTCGGTTTGCAAATCTTAAAGTGTAGCTTATACAGTTAATTATACTCTAGATAATTCCTGCTAATGAAAAGCCCTAACTTCTCTTATTTGCTTTAAGAAAGAAGCTCCATCATTCCAGAAAACATCACACACCAATAAACTATAGAATAACTCACAAACAATAGAAGGGAAAAAAAACATAAATATTAGAATCGCAATCAAGATCGAATGTTTCTTGTTCTGTAACAACAATTTTATATACGTGTTGTAGATTTCTCCGGTTTATTCGGAACGTACTCTATCCAATCTATCAACACTCTTCCTTCCTCTCTCAATCTGGTGATTACTCTGCTGCGGATGATGATAGTCAACGCTCTTCCTTGCCTTGTCGTGGAGGTCAACGCTCCTCCTCGACCGATCTAAATGCTGCTCGAAAGTGATTCTCAGCTTACTCTTCTTGGATGGACCCTTTGGCGGTTTCTCTTTCTCCCTTCTATCAACGCTTTGCCTTGGCTTCTCTCTTCGATCTACGCTCTGCCTCGGCATTTCCAAATCGCTGCCTTGGTTTTCTGATTGTCCCGTACTCGCCCTCGAGGAGAGGGATCTCTCTACGGTTGCGATGAATTTCTTAAGGTGTTTGATATAATCAGGGTAGTGTTCTAGATCACAATGGTTTCCGCCTTCGAGCCATAGTGGTTCGTACTTCTCTTTAGAGAGTTCCCATAATTGTTTCCCATGGGAACAGTCAACAACTTCATCACAAGTTCCCTGCAACAAGATGAATAACCAGAGATAGAGAGTTAAACACACTTGATTCTGGAAAACAAAAAAACAGAGAGAAATGGATATTGTAACTCACGTGAATGACAAGAACCGGGCAATTCACAAGTGGGATCTTGTCGATATTCTGCAAGAAAAGAGAACATAAACCTACATCTGTGAAGAAGATATGGGGATGTCGAAAAATCGAAAATATGATTCATCAAAGAATGAAAAATTTTATTACCTTGTAGATGTCGAACCAGTATGTCTTCTTCACTGGATACATTACTCTTAGACCCGAAAGAATTGGGCTATGGAGAACAACAGCTCTTAACTGAGGCAACCGAGCAGCAAGATCTAATGTAGGTCCACTTCCTACGGATTGGCCATAGAGGATTATGTCTTCCTGTTTTGCTCCATAGGTCTCTTCGAGACATTTATAAGCAGCTTCGATATCAGCATATGTATGGTGCTCACTCGGCTGAAGTCACACATAAAAAAGATTCTTATAATTAGTTCAATAGCCATTATCAATACACTCCTTATTGACTCGAAAGGACAAACCTTTCCAGTAGACTGTCCATACCCCGAGTAATCGTACCTGCAAGAAGAATGTAGAAAAGCAACAATTATGGAGCTGAATCAAGCTAGGAAAACTCTGAACTTGTTTTTTCTTTTTAATGCTATGAAAGATCTGAAGTTGAGAGATATATTGTTCATAAAGATCCTCCTGAACTAAAGTTTCAGACACAAGGTGAAACATGCAAGAGCTAATATTCAACGGGTTAAGCATCAGAACAACCAATTTAAGATTTCCGATATACGGCTAAAACGGAATTTTGGAAAAATCAATGAACAATGTCATACAGATTAGACCCAAAAGCATCTGGAGCAAAAAGACTCAAAACAAGACTTAAGAAAAAAGGGCTGATTGTACAAGAACTTAACCAGATACATGTTTCAACTTTCAACCAAAAGCCTGATCAGAATAAACTTGATACGCAGCAAAGTCTTAGACTTGAATTGTCTCATAACCCAAAAGAATCAATCAAACATTGAGTCAGAAGAAACCAAGAAGGAGAAAAATCTCCAAATTTAACATTTAACCACAAAAAGAAAGCAAATCTCCAAATTCAGGCGATTTCACTAAGCAAAAAGTAAAAACACTATTAACACCAAAATCAACATGAAAGCAAGCTAAAAATTCTACGAATTTGATCATATCCAGACACAAATATTACCAAACAGAACATAATTACAGACCAGAAGAACTAATCATCCACAGAGCTGTAATATGAGGGAGCAGAGAGGAAAAAAAAAAGGGGGAAAGACTGGAAATTTAACATACCCCATAAGATTAACCTTAAGATGGATGCTCAATTCGATGAAAAGCTCATACATCTGGCCCAGATCGGCTGCGTTTCCATGTGAGTAAAGCAGCGTAGAGGTAGCCATCGGGTGTCTGACGTACATAGCAACGATCTCTGCTCCTCTACGTGTCGGAAGCTTTAAGATTTCGACGTTTTCACGGTGAGGAAATGGATTCATGAGAAGAAGTCCGGTCAGTTCGTCGAAGACCAGCCTGTAAGACGACGGACTCGGCGGAAAGAAAGCGAACTTCGCCGCAACTGATGATGTCACCCCTCCCATCTCTCTCTCTCTCTCTCTCTCTCTCTCTCCTCCTCTCTCTCTCT
>AFAN01000327.1:0-24343 GCA_000218505.1 Schrenkiella parvula | reverse complement strand
TAGCCTCGAGAATGCATCTTCATCCTGTCTGATTTCTTGTTCGATAGTCCTAAGGAAGATTTTCTTCTTCTTTCATCCACAGTCTCTGCTTCGAATCGATTTCTGCAATTTTTCTTGAAGAGAAAATCTCCTCACCGGGAACATTTTCCGGTGATAAATCTCTCCCGGCGTCGGCTGCATTGTACCGGAAAACTGCTCGATCTCGGGATTCTCGGCGAGTTCTTGGGTTTTTCTTTTGGTTTTTGATCGATTTTGTAAGTGAAAAGTGAAGAACAGTTGTTCTTAATCGCTATGATGTTTCTTCACCCCTTCTTCGAACAGCGAGAGTTGTGTTGTCAAGTTGTGTTAGTACTTGATACGATTTAAATAATGTTGGAAACGATGTTAAATAATGTTGATACGATTTTAAAGAATATAATTTGGGATGGAGATGATGAAAGGAGAATGAAGAAATGTTTTGCTTCTCTTTTCTTACTTTTGAAATGTTAATTCTTCGGATATGTTGCTTGTATTTCTCGGATTAAGCAGGAGAGAACCTGAAATGGATTTTAGATTCAACAGAGATGAAAGTTTGTTACTTTGGGTAAATCTATGCAACTTTCTATCAGATTAGATTCAATGTTCTGTGTTCTGTTAGATTTGTTTTGGGAGTTTTGGTTTCTTGACTTTTTGATAGTTTGAATCGATATATATATAATATATATGCTGAGTGTTTTCTGGAAACAGAACCATATGGAGAAAGACATGGCAATGATGGGGGACAAACTGATACTTAGAGGGTTGAAATTTTACGGTTACCATGGAGTGATTCCTGAAGAGAAGACATTGGGCCAGATGTTTATGCTTGACATAGATGCATGGATGAGTCTTAAAAAGGCCGGTCAATCAGACAACTTGGCAGATTCAACCAGCTATGTCGACATTTACAAGTTAGTTTTTTGAACTTGGCAGAGAAAAAAGGATTCCTGAACAAGATAGTTAACCCCATTCGTAAAATGAATAGTTTTGCTTCTATAACCTGAAAGTTACCAGGGATTCAAATTCAATACCGTCAGGCTCTAACACTATCTGTTTCACTGAATGATGCTTCAAAGATCAATATTGATATAACTGTATAATATGAATATGATCCTCTGGAATGGAAGATTTGGAAAGGGTTGTTGATAGGAGTGAGGGTTCGACCAAAATTTGCATATGCAGTAGTGTACCTTTGAACCTATATGCGTAAACCTGTATTACGATTTTTATTGATGATTGGGATGATATTATCAGATTGGCAAAGGAAGTTGTAGAAGGGTCATCGAGAAACCTTCTCGAGGCAGTAGCGGAGCTCATAGCAACCAAAACTCTGGAAACGTTCCCTCGGGTAACAGCTGTTCGAGTGAAGCTATGGAAGCCAAATGTTGCGCTTATTTGTACCAATATCGACTACTTAGGGGTCGAGATTTTCAGAAACCGCGCAACTGAATAACTCTAAAAGAATCAATCATTTGTAATCTCATTTCTGTTGTCTAAGTTGTATCTATGGATATGTACGGGTCATTTTTAAAAAAAAACGTAAACATGAGGTCCTCTTTTGCAAAATGTGTAAACACTGTTCAGATGCCATAAACTTCGAATCACGTTTAGATTCTTTCGAATAGAGAGAAAGAAAGACAGAACAGTCGGCTTCTGCTTTCAGCAAAGACAAACTGTTCCTTCCTTTTACTGTTTTCTGCAATTACAAACGGTAATTATTACCCACCAATCTCTTCTGTCTCCTCTCTTCTCATGTGTGCTTTGTTCTGTGATTATGTCATTGGCAAGTCTATCCCTTAAGTGCTCACATCTGTTTACAGTTGCGCACCACGTGTTCGTATAAATGCCCAAGAGAGCTGCTTGCTTCTGACTTTCGTACTTCCTATTGGTAGATTTTAGGGGAGTTGCTTCGAGTTTTATGATAATCCGATATTAAATATTATCCCTTCTTTTAATTTGTTTAGGATCAAGAGTATGAATTTCTGAGAGATTTGGCTGATGATGGCGCTTACTCAACTGGTTCCTTGCTCTCCAGAAAAGCTCTTGTTTTTCTCCAGCTTCCTCCACCCATCAATTCCTCTGGAGCTTCGCAGATGTAACGTAAGTACTAAAACCAGTTCCAAGAAACTCGGAACTTTGTCTTTGGACGTCTCGTGTTTAGCTCACAAGATTGTCCGGAGTCCATCTTTAGACAGGCATGTGGTGAAGCAGAACAGGGTTCGGTTTGTGCAGAAGTTGAAGACCTTACTTCTCTCTAAACCAAAGCATTACATACCAATTCAAATCCTCTACAAATGCCGATCGTACCTCTGCATCGAAAACCCTCGGACGATCCTCTCCATGATCCGTCGGTATCCCACAATTTTCGAACTGTTTACAACACCTACACCCCATTTGCCTAAGAATGCCACTAAGCCTTTATCTACACTCTGTGTCCGTATGACATCAGCTGCATCGTCCCTTGCCGTGCAAGAACTGAATCTCAAGTCTGAAATTGCTGATAAACTGGCTACTAAGCTCCAGAAGCTGCTTATGTTGTCATCTCACCGGAGGTTGCTTTTGTCTAAACTGGTTCACATTGGCCCAGATTTTGGCTTTCCTCCTAATTTCAGGTCTCGGCTCTGCAATGATTATCCGGACAAGTTCAAGACTGTGGATACTTCGTATGGAAGAGCACTTGAGCTTGTCACGTGGGATCCCGAATTGGCCAACCAAATGCCATCACCTGAATTTGATAGAGGTTTGATTGTTGATCGTCCTTTAAAGTTTAAGCGTTTGAATCTCCGGAAAGGTTTAAACGTGAGGAGGAGACACCAAGATTACTTGATCAAGTTCAGAGAATCACCTGATGTGTGTCCTTACAATACGTCATCTGAATGTCTAGCGAGCGAGTCGATTGAGGCGGAGAAGCGAGCGTGCGCAGTTGTACGAGAAGTACTGGGGTTAACAGTGGAGAAAAGGACTTTGATAGACCATTTGACGCATTTCAGGAAGGAATTTGCATTACCAAACAAGTTACGAGCATTGATAGTGAGACATCCAGAGTTATTCTATGTGAGTCTAAAAGGCACGAGAGACTCTGTGTTTCTAGTCGAAGCCTACAATGACAATGGCGATCTTCTAGAGAAAGATGAGACATTGGTGATCAGAGAACGTTTGATAGATCTTGTCCAAGAAGGAAAGAGAATTAGACGTGAACGGAGAAGGAAAGGCGCCATTGGCTATAAAAAGATGGAGGGGTATAGCAATGACAATAACAGGGATGAAGGCATTGATGATTATAATAATGATCTGGATGATGAATATGAAGATGGGTTTGAGAATTTGTTTGATTCTGAAGATTCAGGTGTGGAATATCATTTCGATGAAGAAGATGATGACGAGCCACCGCTTAGTGGTGAAAATGTAGAGTATTGGAGTAGAAAGCTTTCTTCCTCTTCTTCTGGTATTAGTAATGATGAAGCAAAGAGTGTTACTGAATCCTGGTAATGTAAAGTGCCAAAAGAGTAGAAAAACCATCAACGTTTTGATATTGTATACTCACAAAATTGTACGCAATTACACAAGAACTGTGTTTATGTTCGTTATATTATTCCCATTGGCTTGAACAAGATCTAGAAATAAATTTAGCATACAAAACTGTGAGCATTCCCTTTTTTTATTTTCTTAACTGTTGTTCGAGTCTCTCAATAGCTGCACCAACACCACTCGTGACCTCGCCATGGTGGCTCATGTCTTCTTTGTTGCCTTCGTTTGCTTTCTCCATGAGCTTCAGTTGTAACCAGCCTGTCGAAATAATATGGTTTGCACTTAGTTTTAAGCCAACTTCAAGACTCCCCCTAGTTTCTCTCTCTCTTTCTCTCATATAGGTAAGAACTTGTGAGAAATGTTAACGCAAGATGCAAAGTAATTACCAAGAGGAAAGCAGACTGTAGCTCCAAGAACTGAACCAAGCATCACATTCCGCGCACGCCATGCAAGAGACCCCGGCACTGCCAGATTTTGATCAGAGGTAATTATATGTTAGGATACGAAAAAGTAAACATCTTGAAGCTAAAATAAGCCATAAGTCCAAAGGACGACGCAGAGAGTGTAGTATGTATCAGTACTGATAAGGCCAAATACTGCAGCAGTTGCTGAACCAGCTCCTACGAAATTGAAAACATCATGCACTCCTCGCGTCTCAGCTAAAAAGTTTTGTAGACTAAAGTATGAGGCGGTGAACATTCCAAGGCGCATTCCTCCAATGAGGGAGCCACGAGTTACTCGGGTGAATCTTTTCTCCATCGCATCTCGCATCAATCTGTGTTGTTCTCGCTTGTCCTGTGTACTACCCATCTTCAACATCACTTCTGCATCCTTGCTCTGTTTCAAACCACCGACACAAATTGTAGCATTCGAGACAGATTCAGCATACTTTGATATCTTATAGGTTGAGTTTAATACGAGAAGTCACTAAGTTACTAGCAGACACAAAGATAGAGGAACCAAAACATAAAATCTCACTAATATTAGTATGTTAAGGCTTTCGGTAACACTTCATCGTGAAGAGGATTCATCGCAAATGCATCTAAAGGAACCTCTTTTGTAAATTGAATGTAGACGTACCACAGAAGCAGAAGCCTCTTTGCTCCCTCCATATAGCATTCCAGCAAATATCCCAACAACAGTTGCTGTTCCCCAATTGGGATTTCCAGCTAATCTTGAAGAGTTCTGTTTCATATAATAACAGCTATCAAACTTCAAGTAAACGATAAACCACTTCAAAACCTCTAATTCTGATCTAGATTCTCAAATGACAATCATAAAGAACGCACTCAAAAACAACGAATCATCAGCGCATTGCCTCTAATAAGAAACGATAATCGAAAAAGAAATGTAATTTCAATGAAGTGATCCCGATTCGAATACTCTATTTATACATTTGAACAATAAAACCTTAACCAATTTGTAGCTTTTGAAATCGTAGAAAGAGAGGGATAAAACTCTCACGCCTGGGACAGTTTCTTCAGCTTCCATAGATCAAATAGTATCGACTCTCCAAAGTAAAAGAGAAAGATGAATTCACGGTCTTCCTCTCCGCCGCAATCGATTTCTCTTTCAGTTCTTCTAAAGGTCGAAGACGACCAGAATAGTTTCATTAATCGTCGGCGATAAATCTTAACCGGTAACGTTTGACTTAACCGGATGAATTTGTGTTGCACCCGGTCGGATTCGACTAATTTGATTTTGGCTCTGGATACGACGCCGTTCCGTTGTCTTCCTTTTCGCCTTATTCTTCTGCTTTGTTGTTTAGCCGTCGGGAATATCGGTTGAGGTCAACACTCAGCAGAGAGAGTCGCCATGGACGCAGCACATTGCTATCTCGAAGGAAACTCCGACGCCGTAGAATTCTGTCCTCATGAGCCTTACGCGAACTTTCTTGCAGTGTCTACTTATACACTCCAAGAAGGAGATCTTCCCTCTCGATCCGGGTCTTTGTATCTATTTGACGTCGGAGACGTGGAAGATGCTGGCTTGAATCTCTTACAGAAAGTCGACACCGCCGGAGTTTTCGATATCCGGTGGAGCCGCAGCCGCCATGAAAGTGGAAGCGTGGAGCTTGCTCAGGCTGATGCTGATGGGTGCTTGAGAGTTTACAAGATAGATGAGACTGAAGGAAAAGGTAAGTTTTTTTAATCTTTGCTTAGGAACTCTCCTGATTCAAATAACTCAGTAATCAGATGAAACAAACTGGAACTTCAGGGAAATGGATCAATTTGTTGGTTTGTTCTTAAGATGCATCTAAGTTTTGTTTTGTTAGCTTGTTAGTGATCTGAGTAAAGTTTTATCCTTGAAACAGGGAACTCCCTCAGAGAAGTCTCTGATGAAAAAATCAGCTCATCAATGTGTCTTTGTTTAGATTGGGATCAATCATCAACATCAATCGTCGTAGGTCTATCAGATGGCTCTGCTTCAGTTGTTTCATTCACTGATTCTAACCTAGAAACAGTCCAAGAATGGAAAGGACACGATTTTGAGCTTTGGACGGCCTCATTTGATCTCAACAATCCTAGTTTGGTCTATACTGGATCAGATGATTGCAAATTCAGTTGTTGGGATATTAGAGATAGCCCGGCCGACAATCGGGTGTTTCAGAATTCCAAAGTTCATACAATGGGTGTTTGCTGTATTTCCCCAAACCCAAGTGATCCTTACTCAATATTCACTGGAAGTTATGATGAAACCTTAAGAGTGTGGGACACGAGGTCCGTTTCGAGACCTGTGAACGAAATATCGGTGTCTCTAGGCGGAGGAGTGTGGAGAATCAAGCACCATCCGTCCCTCAGTGGTGTTGTTCTGGCAGCTTGTATGCATAACGGTTTTGCTGTAGCAAAGGTTGGTGATGGGAAGGGTGAAGTAATAGAGACTTATAACAAGCATGAATCTCTTGCTTATGGAGCAGATTGGTACAGAGGGAAAGATCAGAAGCGAAGCATTGTGGCAACTTGCTCGTTTTATGACAAGCTTCTTCGATTATGGATGCCGGAAACTGCATGCAATTAAGCTCTGAAGTTCCTGGATCCTTTTTATTGTTGCCTAGATTGTTTGAAATTCAAATTGATATTTTTTCAATAAGAGCTTCACGATTGGGTTTTGGTTAAATCAGCACAGTCCTCAATTTACATAGTCAACTTTCCAAGCAAAATTCTCCTTATAACAACACCTGCAATCTCCAGTGATTCAGCAAAGGAAACTACAGCAATTTAGTCACAAATCTTTTATTCCATTAAGCAAATTAAACCAAACCAAAGATGTCTTGTCTTGAGTAATCAGAGTTAACAGAAAGATTGGATATTTCGTTTATTTGGTTTAAGGGGCAATACCTTTTCATGATCTAAACATACCATTTTGAAGCCCCAAGACACCGGTTTCAGAGTTCATCAAAGCTTGGAAGAGCTTTTGGAGAGAGCACCAGCTTCAATAAGTAAAGGCGCAAGCTTACCTTTCTGGTGTGTCTCCATCACTCCTGCAATTTCGAAGCAAATCCAAATGTATAGTTAATTCTTCTGTGTAGATTTTTGACCTGAATCTCAATTACATTGCAGAGAGCTTGTCTAAAATTTTGTCTTACTATCGCATCCCCCAATATGTTTTCCTTTAATGAAGACGCTTGGAACAGTACTCTGTCCAGTCCACTCTTACAAAGCTGATTGGATCTCACCTCCATCACCTGTTAAAGTAGAACAAGCATCGAGATAATTCAAGTTCATCTAGGAATATCATTGAACAAGTACTAATAGGATTTGGTTTCTTACTAATCTCATCGAGCTCAAGTACTTCGAAAGTTGCTCCTAGCTGTGTCAGTAATTGCTTCACCGTCTGGCAATAACAACAGTAAGTCTTGCTGCGAAAGAAACATTGTTCAAAGCTAAGAATTTACACTTCAGGAATCAAGAGTCACTCAAAAGAGTATTAGACAGCTAAGTCAACGAAGCGCGATCCTGAGCAACAACTTGTTACAGCTCATTTCAAGGCTTCAGAAACCCATGACGATCCAACGTCAAATAGAGCATAACCTCCAGAAACAGGGCAATCGTAGGTAGACTGTAAAGACTCGAGCTTTTGGTAAATCAAAACCTCAGAAGACAAGAAATGTATAATCATGAAAAGACGAGAGTAAAAAAAACAAAGATGATAACCTGAAGACAACGACAGGGTACGAGGAAACGATCTCTTTGGCCTTGTTCATCGCCTTCTCCATCTCTTCCTTGCTCATCCGTTTTTCACCGAACACAGAAGTGCAAACTCAATTTGTCTCTTGGCGAAAAACTATACCTTCTGAGGATCTAGCGAAAATCAGACATAGTAACTCACACAGGCTTTTCAGCTTAAGATAATTGCATCGAGTCAAGTTCGACCATTTACTTTTTGCAAAAACGTTCTCGTTAACATTTGCTTTCCTCAATCGGAGGAGATTGGGCTTCGGGTCTTGAAATTTGGAGGAATCTTTCAAGTCAAGTTGCTATATTTTCACTAAACTCCTAAGAGTTTCGAAATTATATTTTGGTACATAGTTAACCGCCCCTAGACAAAGTCGATTTCAGATTGTTATTAACAAGACAGAGCAATGTCAACTGGCTCAATAGAAAGAAACCCCAGAAGTTTTTACTCAAATTAGTTTTTCATCAACCAAACCCCAGCACAAACATCACAGTTCTGATGTTTTCTTTAAACTAAGGAACAACAATAAGGATCTTTCTTTATTTGGTTACTGGACAATATAAACATAGCACTCTTCTTCATCTCCTTTGTCTATATGACACCGGTTTAGAGTTTCATCAAAGCTGGGAAGAGTTATTGGCAATAGCACCAGCTTCAGTAAGTAGAGGCACAAGCTTGCCTTGCTTGTTACTCTCCATCACTCCTGCAAATATAGAAGCAAACACCCAAATGTACATTTAGTTATTTCAGCGACTTGAATCTCCAATGATGTGCAGCGCATAGAGTTTTGTATAGTTTTTTTCTCTTACTATCGCATCCACCAATATGTTTTCCTTTGATGAAAACGTTGGGCACGGTGCTCTGTCCAGTCCACTCAGATAGAGCTGATTGGATCTCACCTCCATCACCTAAGTAGAGATTAATTGTAATTTAGCATCGACCATAATCCAGGATCAATAAGGAATATCATTATAAAGGTATTGACAGAGATTTGGTTTCGTACTCATCTCATCGAGCTCAAGTACTTTAAAACTTGCTCCTAGCTGTGTCAACAACTGCTTCACTCTCTGGCAATAACCACAGTAAGTCTTGCTGCAAAGGAGAACATAGATCAAAGCTAGGACTCAATAAGCGATAACGACGGGATGCAACTCAAGTAGTAGACAGAAAGCAAAGAGGAAAACTCTGAGACCCCTGAGCAGTCGACATTCAGTAGTTTTCCACGAATCCACTCTATTCTAAAAAGCTTCATCGACATAACACTTGCCCCTTAATAAAAAACCAGTGAGATTTCAAAACAATTGACAACTAGTCCACTTGTACTGATTGATAATGATGAATCTAGCTTCCCAAAGTTGAGAATTGGATCCAATAATGTATCTCGTACATGGCTACATCAGTATCCGGATCGATGATAGTTGCAAAATAAGATGTTGTGTGTGTGTTGAAGAAAAAAACCCGAGATCAATCTTCCATTACTATGATAAAATTTTACTGAAGAAATTATACAAGCCAACGACGATCCAATGGTATCTCTGCTATAAAATGTAAACAGAATCTCACAGCAAAGCCAGACGGACAAAGACTCAAGCTTTTGATCAACCAAAAGCTCGTAGATAGAAACATCGTTAAGGTTGGGGACAATAATAGCTTCAACAACAATACGAAATTTATCATCAACGGAACACAAGTACACAACAAATACGTAATCACAGATGAAAAAAAAAGACGGTAAATTTCGACGACTAAAACCTGAATACAACGACCGGGTAAGCCGAGACGATCTCTTTGACTTTGTTCATCACCACCTCCATCTCTTCCTTGTTCAATCGATTTCCACTGAACATAGAACCCATTTCTTCTCTTTCCGAAACAGTATATATCTTTTGAAGGAATCGGACAGAGCAACCCCTACAGATGTCTTCCGCTCGAGTTTCGTGCCAGTCCTGCTGGCAAATAAAACAGGAATCGGATTAAGTTCGAAGAGCTTATCGTTTACTTTTTGGTCTGGAGAAGAAAAGAAATTGCGACGGTGAATGGATTCATTTAAACCACGAACCGACCGGTTCAAGCAACTTAACCGTTTTTCCGGTATTTTTTAAGTTGATCAATCCGTTTTTTATTGTTCGAGTTACAAAGAAGTTGGGTTTAGAATCAAACCCGAACCGGATCCGTGCCTAAAGAAGAAGATGAAGAAATTGACTTGACCGGTGAAACAGAGGAGATGAGATTATAAGTAGCGTCGCGAAACCTAGACAGGTCCGTGTAAGATGGAGATTTGTTTAAATGATTCATAAAACAAACAATCCTTAAGCTAAGCAGCCATTGCTCTCAGTACCTTCCCCAATTAGCCTTTCTCCTCAAGTTCTTCGGAAAGTCTTCAAATTTCATATCCTCGCCTTTTCATACCCAGTAATATCAAACATCAGTTTCTCGAGGGGAAAAAGATTCTTCTTTTTTCGAAATTTGAGGAATTCTTGTGTATAAGTGTCATGGGTTTTGGCCTGTATATGTTTTAAATCGATTAAACCTGTGTTGGTTCCAGCATTAAACTGTGTGTTGGCTAGGGTTTAAGTGGTGGTTCCAGCATTAAACTGTGTGTTGCGTCCTTCACCGGTCATGGCTGCTAAACTTGTGTCCTCCTCGGCGTCTATTTTGGTTCCATCTTTTGTATCACCTTTTCAACGTCGGAGTTCTTTTCAGGTGACATTTGTTTAATCAAACTTTGTGAAATGCTCAGCCTTTAGAAATATTTCTTCAATGCGGCATCTGGGTTTCGTGCTCCCAATGTATTGTTTCGACAGATAATTTTTGTACCGTTCGTTTAGATCATGTGATTCGAGACATTGAACCAATTTTGTTATACAAGATTCATTTGATCTAGCTAGGAACTCTAGTTGAGATATTGACAATACAATATCCGGAGTCAAGTCTGCAATTTCTAAATTATAGATTAATTGGGACAATTCAGTCTCTATTCTCTACATCATGCTGAGAAAAAAACCATAACTTTTTCTGATCAATATGACTAGTAGGTTTTGAAGAAGTGAAATCAAGTGTATTTCATTTTTGTTGTTTTTCGTCTTGTGGATGTCATCTTTATGGATATTTGCTGACATTCACCTTGTCGAAACTCCAGTTTCGTCCATCAAACCATCAGCCTGCTCATCTCTGTTGTTACCATCCTCTGCACCTTAAAAATCATCAAAGTAAGTTCCTTTCTCCCGCTGTTGTTTTGCTTTCGTGTATGATTTATGTATGACTTGTGAGTAAGATTTTCCGATTGTTTCTTCTTTCATTGTGAACAGTTGATTCTCGTCACATTTCCTTCAGAGACCACAAACCAAGAGAAGTCTCCCGAAAGAGAGCTTATTTGACTCTTGCTACTTCAGAAGAACAGGTCCAATACACTGACCAAACACCCGACGATCCAGAAACAGTATGTAACCAAATTGGCCCCGAAGCTACACCTCGAGATGATAGTTCCTCTATCCAATACAATGGAAACGATGGAAAATCGGGTTTCATTTCGTTTTACAATCCTAGGAACAAAACAGAGGATATCGTTGTCCCTCCTGAAGCACAAAGCACATGGGGACGCCTGCTCTGGCTCATTGGTCCTGCTGTCTTAGTATCCTCTTTCATTCTACCTCCGATTTACTTACGAAGAATAGTCTCAGCAGTTTTTGAAGACTCTTTGCTCACAGGTTCCTTTTGCTTCTCCCTTTTAATTTGCTCCTCAACTTCTCTTCCGTAATTGAAGAGACAAAGTCACTGATTTTTCATCTTCTGTTTGCAGACTTCCTCATATTGTTCTTCACTGAGGCTCTCTTCTACTGTGGAGTCGCCGCTTTTCTTCTGATAATACACCGTTCAAGAAAGTTATCCGGAGAAATTCCCGATAACAGAAGCAACCCTTCTCAGTTAGGACAAAGAATCTCCTCTGTAGCAACATTAGTGCTTAGTCTTATGATTCCAATGGTGACAATGGGATTTGTATGGCCATGGACAGGACCTGCAGCATCAGCTACTCTTGCACCCTACCTTGTAGGTATCGTTGTTCAATTTGCATTCGAACAGTACACTAGATACCGGAATTCTCCATCATCTCCTACCATCCCCATCATCTTTCAGGTGTACAATCACTCTTTGCCGTCAACACCTCTCTACAAAATTTCACTTTGAACATTTTTAAAGGAACTTTTTGTTGGTTCTGTAGGTATACAGACTTCATCAGCTGAACAGAGCGGCGCAACTAGTAACAGCATTATCATTTACTGTAAAAGGAGCAGAGGCAACAGTTAATAATCTAGCAATCAAGAAATCGCTGGGTACGCTTTTGAATGTGATACAGATTTTAGGTGTGATTTCAATCTGGTCTATATCAAGCTTCCTCATGTGGTTATCATCACCTTCCCAAAGCCAGTCTTGAAGTACAAACAGCTTTCTTGCTAAATTACATGAGAAGAGATTTCACTGTTCTTTTTAAATTTCTTTACTGTAAACTAACTTTACCATTAAAAGGTAAAAGTTATGCTTCCAGTTGAATCGGAAAGTTCTCATTTTAGAATCACAAGAATAAATTGAAAAACTGTAAAAAGTTTTTCTATTTACGGTAATTGACTTATCTTCCAAAAAGTGGAAATTACGTTTTTTCTGAGTGGTCATGTTTCCTTGTCCGAAAAAGAGAGTCCATAGTGTTCTGTTCAAATTGCTCTATTCTCAAATTTTGATTGCATAAACGTAATCCGAACAGTTCAACCTCAGGATCATCGTTAATCCTTATTTCATGCTATTAAATATTTAAGAGTTTATGTCAAGTCTCAAAAAATAATTCCTCAAATTAGTATAATACACTAAGAGTTTATATCAAGTCTCAAAAAAATAATTCCTCAAAGGATTGATTTTGTTTAAAAGCAATCATTTTACCAAACCATTTTTAGTCAAATTAGGTTTAAAATTAAGCGACCGTCTTAAAAAAAATAATTGTTCAAAAAAAATCGGATTTTTAATCAGCTTATCAAATCCCGAGAGCAAAACACGTAATAGCCCTTCAGACCAAAATTGTTTAGATAATGAGAGATAAGTAAATGTATGCCATAAGGTAAAAAATCGATTCCAATATCACAGAAAATAGATATTGAAATAACGATCTTTTACACACCGAAGGGTCAAACATGATTAAGGCATTTAAAGTTAATATGTGCAAAAGATGGCCGCTCTGCCTACGAAAACGACATGACATGCGGATGGAAGATTTTTGCACATCAAAATATGATACATTATTGTACATATTAATCATATCGAATATCAAAAACTTGAACATAATAAAATATTTCGCTTTACCATCGACACTATGAAGTACATAAAAACTATATAACCTACTGTTTAGATGGAACCTTAAGGACCGACCTCGAATGTTGAATAGAATTGTTTTTTAAAAACACCATAGAACTTGTAGCTCAATATCTAGATCTGTTTTCCAACAAGACCCAACTATTTGATGAAAATTATCCTACGATAAACATCACCAAAAGATGATGGATATATAAAGACAAGCAACAAATACGTATATCGAGTTGAAGAATAGCTAAAACTAAAACGAAAGAACAAACAAAAAAATGGAAGAAAAAGATGGAATAAGAAGGAGACACAAAGGAGGCTTCTAAAGTTATATGAAGATATGCAAAGGAGGTTTGGTTTATATAGAAGGCTTCAAAATTAGGTCAATGGAGGAAGATATCACTCACTCTAGTCGGTGGAAATATAAATAGAAATGGAAATAAAACACAATCAGGAAATAATATAAAAAGGGAATTTATTTTCCAAAAAAAGAAGGAAATCTTTTTGGTCAGCGGGCAGATGATATATTCAAGGAAAGTGGGATGTTTCGGGCAGCTGCCCGGTGAATTAAACAATTCAGCAACTTGTCTGAACAAACAACGCAGCCTCGAGACTCCCACTTGATGTTCCCGGTTTAACTTGGTTAACTAATCTAATTGTCTTTTTAAGGTTTCGGTTTTTGGTTAAAAGCTTACTCAAAATTCGGTTTGGTTTATCTTTCAGTCATAGAAGAACAAAATCTACAAATTTTGTACGATGTCTTACAAAAGTAAATTTGTAACAGTGTAAATGACAGATTGACAAATTACATCACTTATGATGAAAAGTAATTCGTTGTATTCAATATATATAGAATAAATGGAACAAGGCCCTGCATGGCTGTATCTATATAACTACAACTCAAAGTTGTAAGGTGTAACAGAGAATCCGTATGAAGGACAACATGAACAGTAAGATATTCATCTACTGTTTGATTATTCTCTAGTTTGTCATTTTGGTTGTTAGTTTTTTCTTTTGATTGCTACGAGTTCGTGGAACTACTACGAAAGCTTAATGCGTGAGATTGATTTGGACTATGCCAAATATATGGAACATATAAACAAGAACCAACTTGCTTTCTTTCCAAACACTTACAGGAGAGTCATGCAGAAAAAAAGGAGCATGTCAATCTATGAATATTGCACGTGATGAATCTAATAGATGACACGTACAAATACATTCGTCTATAGCAACATCCTCTTGTAATCGGCTGAGAAAGCAGCAAGAACTAACTAGCTGTGGCCAAATCATTTTAAAAGTGGAACTATTTGTAGATTTTATAGAGCCTCCTTTATGCTAAGGCAAACATCGAATTCATGCAGAAAAACATACAAAGCAATACAAGCAATCCAATGATTTGGTGTTACCTGCGCAAAGGAAACCATGATTACAAACACATAATACAATTAGAATGTGACACACATCAAAAACACTCATATGAATTTGATTACAAGCCTTTGAATCGTGCAACAACATCTATAAATTCATAATCAATAAATTAATAGTATTAACATTTCTATTAATTAATATTTTGTAAAGTTAATAAAATATAATAGTTTTAATATTACTAATTTATAGAAGTTTTATTATAAATTTCGGTAAACCATCTGTTTCCATGTTCGATATTTTTTGTAAAATCATCTGTTTCCAAGTTCGATATTTTTTGTTGTCAAAATTAGTTTTGAAGATTAGAACAACAAATATATTATATCTATTTATATAAACGACGTCGCATAGACGGTGTTGGTATAAAAAAACCTTACATTAACCGCTTGCCTGCAATCTTCTCTCCTATCTCTTCCAATCCCCTCTCTATCTATCCGCTTCGCCCTTTCTCCTTCCCTGTTAAAATTTTCAATCTTTCTGTTGCTTTTTGATTCAAGCTTCGAATTCTCACTAGGGCTCTGTTCCCCTTTCTTCTTCCTATTGCCTTTTTCTTCTACAAATTCTGCTTCTTATTTGTTGCGTATTCTCGCGGACGTACGAACAAACCAGAAGACAAACGAGCTCATGATTGAGGTCGGTTCTTTTTGCTCTTTCCCACTCAATTTCGACGCAACTGTATTCTAATTTGAAATCCCATTTTGAGGTCTTTGGGCACTTCCTTTTTGGGCGATATATTCAATTTGTTGAGGAAGAAATAAACCCAAGGATTTTCCAAGTTTCTTTGGTCGCTTAGATTAATAGTTTAGCGTAGTTTTATCCGAGTTGGGGAATTGGTTGCTGGAGAAGACTGGTAGCTCGGAGGATGAAATTTTGTTGATAATTTATGAACTCCTAAATCGAGATCGTCTTAGTTCGGAGTTTGCTGAAGCTTCGTTCCTGTCAAGTATTTTTACTGTGATTGCTATGGAATTGCACTTTAATGTATTATGATCGCTACTTGTGATTTCATCATTTGGAGGTTACAGTCACCTATTTCAGTCCTTTCTAGGGCCTTGAAAATTCGATTCACTTTCTAAATAATTTCTTGGAACTTGGCTTGATGTTGTTGCAAGTTGTTTTTCTACGGATCTTGGTTTGCATATCGTTTCTAAATGGTTTAGCTACTAGGCGGATTTTTTGTGTGTTGCATAGAGTACTGTTTAGTGCAAGAGAGAGCTTTTCTACATTGGCTTATGCCTATTTATACATATGGGAGAAAAGTGAGGTGCAACTTATGTCACTGATTCCAAGTTCTGCACACCTGGGGTTTCTTTTAGTCCCGTGGTTATTGAGTAACTAAAAGTGGTTTGTATGTGTAATGATAGACAGGAACTAAAAGTGGTTTGCGTGTAATGATGGACAGATTGTGATCTTTTTGTAAATGATTCACTGCTCGTCTGGAGACAATGGTGTTGGTAACCCATAAATTGCAGGTATATTCAACTGCGACCTTATAAGTCCTAAGTTTGGTGTGTTTTCTCGCATATGTGTTATGGTCATGTCTACAAAATGATTGTCTTAGTATCATTCTGTGTACAACGTTAACATATCTTTTATATTTTAAATGGTTTACCTTCCGTATCACTCTTGTTAAGCCTTCTTTCATGTGTTATCTCATGTAGGGTTCACATGTCTTGTTTCCTTGGAGTTCACCAACATGGACCAAAGGCTTGATTATTAAGAGACCTGTTACGACAGTGCACTTTGTTGGCAAGAAAGAAAAGCATTTACGATTGAAGCAAAATTGTTGTTTTAGGTGAGAATCCCACTTCACAAGTCCCCGCTTATTTCCTTCGTTTGGACATTTACAGAACAGGGCACTGCTTAGTTGGAGACTCGCGACTCTCTCATTTCTCTAGGAAAGTATATACTTAATTATATCGTGGATTGAGATGTGTGCCTCTTTATGGCTGAGACCTAATTGTTAGTTAAAAAGTTCCTTGTTAGTTACTGAGACATGGTTTACTGCATGGGATCTGATGAACTCTTCAATAGGGTTTTGATCATTAGGAAACTATATAGATACTTAAGTAGTTTCTGTGTATTTCTCTTTGCAGTAGATTATTGGAATCATGAATTCTGTGGAACTGTTTTGCAGTTTAGGGGCCCCTTGCAGCGGTGGATTGAAAGCAAAATCTTTCAGGGTCACATCTTTCAAAGGCGGTATCCAAAATAGTGAATCAGGAGGAAGTGAGGGTGGTAAGAAAGTTTCCAATAACTCAGTCAAACTATCTTACCGTTCCGATGATGACGAAAATAATGTGAACGGCTCTCCAAAGGCACAAAATACATCGCTTTCATATACCTCGGAAACAGAGGATTCAATCACAGGACAACCTGCTATTCAGAAGCTATTCAAGAAATGGTTAACTTTGTTGCGCACACAATCACCTATTCAAGTGATTGACGAGGCTTTGGGAGGAGAACAGCTTCCACAAACGACGAAGCCAGAAACCGAAACAGAGATCCGGAAAAAAGAAAGCCTTCAGAGTACAAAAAATACAGTTTGGGCCTGGTTTTGGAGTCTAGACGCAGCTATCAAGATTCCTTTGCTGTTATTGTAAGTATGAGCATCAACGCATATTTTTCGTTTGTTTGATGAGGTGGTCTAGAGTAACTTATCCATAAATGCACACCAATTTAATAGTGGGAAACCAATGGAACAGCGAGTGTCGCAACTTTTTTTCTTTTCCAAATTCCTTATACTTGTATTGATTATACTTCTACCTTGACCATTTTGCAGCGTTCCAGCTTTCTTAGCTGTTAATGCAATCTATGGAGCTGAAGTTACAAAGGAGTTATCCCCTTTGTGGATGGCGGGTCCCTTGATCGTTGCCCTTTATATCAAAATGTTCCAAGGACTATGTGCCCTTTACGCCTTCTGCTTCAACCAGACCATCAAACTGATAAGAAACCTACCATCTTATTACCTTGTAGCATACCATTACATTTCCAATGGCAAGCTCAGAGACGATGTGAGAGCTCTAGTGACTCGACCCATCGTGGCCATCAGGAACACTGACTACAAAGAGCTCACACGCACCAAACTGAAACAGTTCCAAGAATGGATCCTTGAGAAGTACTTGGATTTTGTTGAATCTATATGGCCTTATTACTGCAGAACTATCAGATTCCTTAAGAGGGCCAACCTGATTTGAAGCTCTTCAACATGGAAACCCTCAAATTCTGACATCTCAGGGCTTCTCTATGATCTGTATTTTTTTCCTGTTGTCTTTGTTTACCTTTTTTGATTCTTATTTTAGAAAGGCTTTTCATGTTTATCATGTTGTCTCCATGTATACTGTTACCTTTTTTGAGGTTCTTCTACAATGAGTTCTTTTACTATTAAGGTTTCCCTTTAATCCGTAGTGTAAATATCTATACACACTTGAATAGACATGCTTAGAGATACAACAACATAAGACACTAGTGTTTTGAAGATATCCTATAACGGTATAACCCTTTAGCTTCTGAAATTTGATGGAAATGTTTCCTCGGTGAAGTAGTCCTTTCTCAGAGTCTCCACTGAACAAAACTTGACCTTCACAACAAAACAATAACCAGTTAAAGTATTTCATCATTTCATGCCATGACTTGTGCAGGTCATATAAACCGATTTAGTTTAACAGACTGCGGGTGCAGACCCGTCAATCTAACATAACCCACCAAATGTGACAAAAATCTAGTAATCCCGCAAAGAATAGTAATTAGCAATGATGCATAAGAACTTGGTCATTTGGTATGGCAGTTACCAGAGAGGCGTATGACTTCACCACCGGTTTGGTGAATTGCCAAATTGGCTGGAAAATGAATGGAGCATCTACGAAAAGGACTTCATCCAGTCGGCTTGGATAGTAATAGTAAAATACGTCAAACTGCAAAACAGAAACCACGGAAAAGAAAACAATAAGATCAAAGACTCTCTTCTTTCTTTTTTAGTCACTAGCTACTAAACCACTGAACCTGTAAGAAGATATAAATACCAGAAAAGTCAAGAACTTAAGATCTGCGTTCTGAGAACCAAATCCACGGAGATCAAAGATCCCAAGTATCTTATGCTGTCCTGCTGGTAGCTTACTTAAAGCCTTTTCAAGTAAGAACACACATAGCTTTTCATCTTCTATTGGATCAAGCAGCTGCAAAACGTCAGATATATCACAAATCCTCAGCTCTTGTTAAACAGTATTGCGGAAACTTGATATATACAGTTCTCTAAATTAGTGTCTAACTTGCCCCGGGGATGTGCTTTGCGGGAGCTACAATAACTACTGGTCGACCTTTTACATCTAGAAAACCGTGGACATAGGCTTTTCCTGTGTCAGCCGCCGGTTTGACAGAATCTTCAGATAGCTCATTTACCTTGAACTCATGACGCCATTTCTAAAGCTTTTATTAAGGATCACTTAGGAATCAACATGATCAGATTACCAAAACTCAAGCAAACCATGATCTGATTTTACAGGTTCTGCACAGATTATAGAGAGATGAAGATATGGCGATGGATTGATTAAAAGAAAATACCAGAAGAGGATACGATAGCTTTAGTTAGCTTTCCGATCGCCTCATCAACTGAGAACCTCCGGTCTTTCAAAAACCAGAGGATCATTTCCTCATCATCTCTTCCGTTTTTGCCAATAGGGAGACTAGTACAATCTTTTGCAAGCCGTTCTTTTACTTCCAGAACTAGCTGCACCACAAGTTGAACAGCCAAATTTTCATTACATCTAAACAATCCTCTCAGAAGAAAATGTAAACACTCGATAATCTAATCAGATTTCTTAATGACTTCTTAAATAACATATCACTTTCAACAACCTGAAACTCCGAACTTCTCATATAATCTTGAAATGCAGCTAACAGTGAGCAAAGAGACCAAAAAGAAGTAGTTGTCACGTTTACCAAAAGTCAACCTTTAATGGATATTGGAACTGAATTGCTCAATTTCTCAGAGAAAACAAGCAAGAGGCTTTTTTTGTCCGTCAGACAGAGCATCTCATGCCAACAATGGAGGAAAGAAAACAGAGACTATCTTGCTTCGGATATAATCAGACAACGCACGAAAGCAGAAAGGCATAGAACAAGTAACCTATTGCGTAACAAAAATTAAAACAAGTAACGTCTTCGTAAATATTCATCCAATTTCCATGATTCTCTCTCTCTCTCTCACCTTGTGCGCATTGTGAGAATCAGACACGCAACTCCGGACGGAGAATCTGCAGTTCCGAGATCGATTACTGTACAAGTTTTTCGAGTTTTTGAAATTGATTGAAGCAGCAACGAGAGTTGAGCTCAAACGGACCGACATTGAGGAAAAAAAACTCGTAACTCGGGAATAAAAAAAGATCGAAACTTTTCCTCTTGGTGGTGATTCGAGATTACAAGGAATTAAGAAAATTTAGAAGACGAGTTTGGGTGGTGAATTGTCACTTTGGAATTTGGAATCTTCCGATTTATAGATACAGCAGCTGAAGAGAGCTATATGGTTTTGCTTCTCCCTTTTATAGACATACACTTGCTTCTTACACCACACGGATACGGGTTTTAATCTGGATTTGGATCCGGTTCAGTCTCGGATCCACGTTCGGATCCGGTTCAGCGTCTGGATTGACTAGACCGAACTCTAGCGATATACCGTATTATACTTTTATTTTCACTCTCAAGTATAACAATTAACTATTGAGTTAAGAAAAAATAATTTTATATGGCTTGACATAGATATAGCTAAAAGTAACTAGATGAAATCAACTGAAATAAACAAAGACTTGGTCATTTCACCTCCACATATTAAAAAAATGAAATGCTATTTCGTTCTTCTTATGGATAGTTTATATGTACGACCATGACCATAATCTTATGGTAATTAGACCTAATATTTCTTAAAAACAAACAGTCAAGTTCTTTTTTTGGTGTGTAAATGATGTCACTTCCATATGCATTTCTTATACAGTCAATATTCAACGCTCTACATAAATATGGCTTGACATAAGAAGAATTCATAGTAATTACACAGAAGCAAGACAAGGAGTTGGTTATTTCATCATTATATATATAGATAGAGAGGGAGGTTCCATCGGAATGTATACAGATAACTTTTAAAGCCAAAAAAACAAAATAATTAAGAAGAGAGAGATGGAGAACAAGTGGAGAGTTATGATGGTGTTAGTTTTGGTGGTAATGACTGCCATTGGAGGAGAAGCAGGTGTTGCATGTGAACTGAGATGTGCACTCAAATGCCAAAGTCCGAAGAACCAAAGAGCGTGCTATAACCGGTGCGTGACGCTAGAATGTCACCATCCAGCCAAACGAACCTTTCACTCAAATCTTTCACATTCTCGGTAAATCTCTTTCTCTTTCCCTATTTTCTATGAATGTATGTACTTGTGTGTGTTTGTATGTTTGTATGTCATAGTTAAATTAACATGGTTGCTATGAATGTATGTACTTGTGTGTGTTTGTATGTTTATATGTCATAGTTAAATTAACATGGTTTCTATGGTGATAAATATATATCGCAGGATGAAGACTAGAGGGATCGAGAAAATGAGAGGATAGAGATAGTTTCCAAATTTGTCACGAGGGTATTTTTTTTCCTTTTCGTTTCTTTCTACATGTAAAATCAAAACTACAAATAAGATGAATAATAACAATAATAAAAATAAATCAATAAAAAAATTTATATTCATATGAAAATTTGGATGAGCAAGTATTATAGGTATATGATTCAACAAGGTATGTTACTGTTGATATATAAAAAAAAAGAAAAAAAACTCTGCTTGTAGCAGTGAATCTTTTGGAAGGATCACACGATCCTCTTGCTCCTTCTGAATCATTGCATTCATTTTGATTAGATTTATACTTTATATAACATACTAACAATAAACACTCATAGTCATTTTAAAATTTTGTATGATTTTGAAATACTTGACGTAAAAGTATATATGATTGATTGTGCATATTCGTACTTTTTTATTTAACTAATTAAATAAAAAACGAATTTTAAATATTAATATTGTATTGAACATATGTAAAACCAAATAAATAAGAATTACAAAAACGTATTAAAGTATTAAAATATTTAAAAATTAATTTAGAAATAAATTTGGTAATTTCTGTATTTTTGTATGAAATTTAGATACTTTGACTTAAAGTATTATTGATTTTGCTCATTTATATTTAAAAAAAATACATTCTATTAAAATAAACTACAACAAGGTGTTAAAATTTAGTTTAGAAGTAAAAATCACTTTTAAGTACGTCGACTTAAAATTATGATTCATCTTGTTCATTTACATTTGTTTTGATTTGATAAATTAAATAAAAATAAATTTTAAATATTCAATTGTATAGACCATATTAACTAAAACCAACTAAATAATGATTTCAAGATAAACTGATTTCAGGATTTAGTTTAGAAATAAATTTTGTAGTTGTTGCTTTTTATTATTTTTTACTTGAAAAGTATAATTGGTTTTGCTTATTGCTATTTTATTTGGTAAATTAAATAGAAACAAATTTGAAGTAAATAAATGTATTGAACCTTTTTAAAACTAACAATATAATTATTTCGAGATAAATTCAAAAAGCAGATTTTAGTCCCTAAATGGAGAGAGCTTGTTTGGCTTACTCATACACATTTATATGTGTTGTGACAGAGAGATATATAATAATAGCTTCCATTGAATATATTATAAACATATATAATTTTAAGCCAAAGAAAAGAAAAATTAAGAGGAGAAATGGAGAACAAATGGAGTGTTGTGATGATGGTGTTCGTTTTGCTGGTGGTGCCAGCCATTGGAGAACAACCAAGTCTTTCGTGTGTATTGAAATGTGAACTCCACTGCAAAATACAAATTATTTCAAATTGCTTCAATCGGTGTGTCAACGAGCGATGCAAGCATCAGCCACCTACAAGGACCTTTCACTCAACTTCACGCTCGCAGTAAATCTCTCTCTCTTTCTCTCTCTGTGTATATGCATGTACGTGTGCTTTGTAAAACTGACATTGTTTATATGGTGATAATAATGCAGGATGAAGACTAGAGAGATCGAAGAAATGAGAGGCTAGAGATCATTTCTGAAGTTGTCATGATGGACTATGTCCTTTATCTTCTTTTAGTATGTAAAGGAAAATCTATAATCGGATGAATAACAAAAAATAATAAAAGTTGAACAATGGGATGTCCAAATATCATAGTTCAGTATAATTTCAACACGGTAAATGGGAGAACATGCATATATATGTATCTATTGATAAGCAAAAACAAATGATTTGTTGTGATGAATCTTTTGGAAAGAGTCTTGCTCCTCCTATCTCTACCCAAAGTGATGAATGATACACATGAAATGGTCACATCTTTGTTTCTATTTAAATTTACGTCGGTTTCAATTTTTCTACATCCATTTCTTAAGTTATGTTTGAACAATTACATAAACAAATGGTTTGACATATAGATAGGTCTCAAAACAACTAGATCAAACCAAAGGATTTGATTATTTTCGTCATATATGTAATAATTTAAAATAAACTGATGCTTTCATTTATCAATCACAACTAAATTTAGGTTCGGATTCAATGAAATACAAGAACTCTATTTATTTTTGAAAAATATCCTACAATAGATTAAATAAAGTTTTTGTCACAAAAATATAACTCAAAGATAAAATTTACAAAAATAACATTCATTAAAATATAAAAAAATTATACCCCTTACTTTATATAATTTCAATTTAAATTAATTATCAAATAAAAAATATTTTATTTTAAAAAAAAATTTTCGAAATTCTTTTTTCAGTTTTTTTTTTAAAATTTATTCTTTTTTTAAAAAAAAATTTCAAAATTTTTGTTCATCAGTTTTAGGAAGAATATACTAACTTTTAGGAATAGTTTACATAGTTTTAGGAAATTGTTCATAAAACTTCAGTAAAGAATTCCTAAAACTTTAATAGACATTTAAAATAGTTTTAACATATATAAATTGATTTTAAAAAGTTAATTAGCAAAATTATTAAATATATTCAAATGATAATATAAAATATTTAAGAAACTAAAAAAATGTTATTTAAAAAGTTGTTTTATATTCAAATGATAATATAAAATGTTCATAACACTCTCTCTCGTTAAAAACACTTTAAAAAAATTGAGTTTCATTTAAAAAAAGTAAAGAAGTAAAACCCAAATGAATTCTTTGGTCAAAAATAAAGATAACGATGACACAGGAAGAATAGAACCATTTCGGAATATGCTTGGACAAAAATGCCTTTTTGTTACATGTAATCCATAATGGTCTTTGACCTAATTAATATTAATGTTATCATGGTTTAGACCTAATTTCTCTTTAAAATTCTAGTCAACTTTTTAAATATAGTTTATGTCACTTCCATATTCCTTTTTTGAGAGTCAAATTTCAACACTTCACATATTAATGATGGTTTGGCATATATAAAGTTCATAGTAATTACATGAAAGTTAACAGAAACAAGACAAAAGAGTTGGTGCTTTCATCTTTATATATATAGAGAAGGAGAGCTTCAATCAAATATACACATAAAAAGTTCAAAAAAAAAAATCAAATTAAGAAGAGAAATGGAGAAAAAATGGAGTGTGGCGACGATGATGTTCGTTTTGGTGGTGATGGCTGCCATTGGAGGAGAAGCGATAAATCACTTATGCACATTTCAATGTGAAATTCTCTGCCGCGATCCTGAGTTCAAATCAAATTGCTTCAGACAATGTATGGCTAACTGCGAGCATAGACCTGCAAGTACCTTTCACTTAACTTCACAACACTCGCAGTAAATCTCTCTCTCTCTC
>AFAN01000326.1:0-24478 GCA_000218505.1 Schrenkiella parvula | reverse complement strand
TGTGGTGGTGGAATTGTGACTGACTCTCTCAATTGGTGGAGAATCAAGGTTTTGTTTGAATCACACAAATAAGTCTTAATCCTTTATCAAAAGATCAGAAGTGCCTCACACACTTAGAACCTTAAGACACAATCTATAGAATCAAATGAATCACTCAAATGAATTCTAGAGACAAACAAGTTTATCAAAGACACTTTCTTTGAAAACAAAAACAAACTTTTATATTTCTTAGATGATTGAAAGGTGAGGTTTACAATGGCTAAGTAAGGAGCCTATATACTGCTCAATTTACAAAGACTAAAGGTAACATAAGATAGAAAGAAATCTTGAATTGAATAAAAGTAGCCGTTAGGCTTTGATGGAGGAATCGGCTTGAATCAAGGGCTGTGATCTTCTCTTTGTATCGAGACGGTTTAAGGGCATATGTGAGCTTCTTTGGAATATCTTGAATGACATAATACCTGTTTGAAATGCAGTGTCTTTGTGGGAAAAGAGCTGTTGGAGTTGAATATTGATTGTGTCCAAAAATGGCAAGTATGATATTTGGTTGATCCATGTGATCTGGTGAGGTCTGGTGCAGCTAAGGCCTCTGGACGCCTTAAGATTGATCCCAAAGTGTTATATCTTTGGTTTCATGTCTCTCCTGTTCGGCAAAATATTGGTTGTAAGTGATTAAACCGGTGAGTTTCCAAATAAGGCAAGCCGGGTATCTCCTGGTTTAGAAGTTGAATAACTTTTAAACCATAACGAATTTTGTAGTGAATCCAGTTCTCCGTGTGCCTCTGATGGGTTAAGTTTCCAAAACAAGTCGGTTTACAACTTGGAATGCTTCAATGACTGGTCGTGTGTCTCCATGGGGTTGATTGGTCGTTTACCGGGTTGAATCTTCGATATCTTCTTTGTATGGAATCCTTTGATGCTGATTCTTCTTCGTGGTGAGCTCTAGATGAGTTAAGTGTGTATCCAAATTGGTTGTTGAGTTGGTCTTTTTGGTCTTGGCCTCCATTTGAACTGAACTCAGCTCACATGGCTCGTTAGCTCTCCTCAGCTTCATGCTTTCCTCTCCAAGTCTCATGATTTCTTGCTCCTTAGCTGATGATGACTTGATTTAATCATCATAATCTCCCTCTTGAAAAGGTTTCAACCTCGAAACTAGATCTCCTGCACCAAGAGAAAGCAAGTTAGCTTTCATTCGTTTTTGTGAGCTTAGGGTCTTACCTTGATAAGCTTGGTGTTTGGTGATGACTGTGGCATCTGGGGGCTCTCCTTTGAGCAGGTAAGATAGGATCATTCCTCTACTCTGGTAGAGGACGTTGCTGCTCCTATTGAATTGATGATTCTTTGTTTCCTTTATTTCTTTTGTAGCCTTTGTGCTAGTCTTCTTTGATGTTGATTCTCCTAGCAACAAATGCTTGTCTGGTTGAATTTCTTTGCAGTTCACATCCTTATAATCTGAAATAATCCGAGCAGTTTGGACAAGAAACAAGTGCATTATGGGTTCTTTACATAAATATAATCTTGTTAACTCTTTTTTCCTAGTTGTAACGCATTCTGTTAAATCTGCTGAAACACATTTAGTGGAAGAACAACTTACCTGAAGAAACATAATTGGTGTTCTTACTGGCCACATTGGTCAAGTATTGCATTGTCTGATCTGGGGGCCTTTCTTTCAAAGACAAAAAAAAAATGCATCATATTTGAGTTAAAAACTATAGATATATGTCTAGTAATACTTAAACTCATAGTGATAGTTGTAGCAAGCTGTAACGTGGTTTGGTCTTTGCTACTTTTAATGTTGTAGCAAGTCCTTGTACATTCTGGACTTGAGATCTCTCCAATCTAGCACTGGTTTGTTGTAGATGGTTGGAGTACTCTCCTTTAGTCACCAATCATACGCTTTTCCTGTGAATGCTGAGAAAACTTGTGATAACTTCTTCTCTTTTGGAATGTTCTTGGATTGTAGCCACTCCTCTATATTGCTTTCCCACTGCAAGTATACTTCATGATCTTTACTAATTCCTGAAAACACTAGGGAACCACTTCTTTTGTTTACTTGCTTCTTTGGACGGATTGGTGTTGAGTAAGCTTGTACTCTATATTGAACAATTTCATACCTGTTGGACTTCTCTGCTGTCTTGGGAGGTTGATAATCTTCATATGGATCCTCCTCTAAATCTTCTTCATACCATGTTGTATTTGAGCAGCTTCTATGGAAATTTGGCGGTTCTGGTTTCATCTCATCTTCATGTTGCTCTTCTTCACCTTCAGAGCTAGAGTATTCTTCTCCACTCCACTGCTCATTACCGAAATCAGCATCATTGGTACTTAAATCATATTCATAATCACTCTTTTGGCTCCAATCGGTTTGAGAGAAGTTGTAGTCACTCATGGCATCTTCATCAACTTCATAGAACTCCATTATTGCTTCTGAATTTCGTGCTTTACACAATCAAAAGGAAGAAGATGTATCAAACTAAATCTACATAAAAGGAAAAACAAATAATGACAAAAACACAAAAATGAGAATTTTGATTTTTTATTTTATTATAAATTTGAATTTAACAAACAAATGACAACTTTTTTTTCTTCTATGGAATAGGACAAAAATTAACAAAATAAATTTTTATATATGTTTTTTAATTTATAAAGATAAAACAAAATAAGGAAACAATTATTTAGATTTTTGGCTTTTCTTTGAAATAAAAATAAAAATAAATTCCAAAATTTTTTTTGTTTTTAGATGAAGAAAATATTAAGAAAAAAGAAAAACAAAATTTTATGGGTTTTTTTATCAGAGTATAATAAAAATTTAAATAAACAAAAACAAATAAAAATGTATTTTTTTTAAGGTTTTCGGTTTATTATCTAAAGAAAGCAAAACATTAATAAAAAAAGATAAAGGTTGGATGAACACAACCTGTGGATAGGAGCTTTTAACTTTTAGCTCTGATACCTAGAGCTGTCAATTGGACTGACCAGAACCAAATGGTCTTGTCCAATTGGATAATTTTTTTTTACATTTATGAATGACCAAATCAAAAAATGACCAAGCCCAGAAAAACCAAACCCACATATAACTATGTCCAACTAGACATGTCCATGGAAATTTGTATATTTATATATTTGTATATTGAAATTCTTTCAAGTCTTCATGCAAGTTATTAACTTATCTATATTAGTTTATTATTATGCTTTTTTCACATGTATGTTCTATGTATTTTCACGGTGTACAAACAATTTAATAAAAATTTGATGAACGATCTATAGTAGATATAATCATCAAAATATACTGTCATTTTGATCATTATAAGATTTAGATCCATAAGATTTAGAAATCATCAAACAAAGCAAATTGATATATTTGTTCATATTCACCTGAATACTAAATGAAAGAACATAAAACTTTAGTTCAAATCTTAGTAATAATCATATTTGTCTCATTCTTTTTCTTCCTCTTATTTCTCATCCTCTTTCTCCTCCTCTTTCTCCTCTTCTTTCTCCTCTTCTTTCTCCTTCTTTTTCTCAACAAACTCATCACCTGAAAAGATGCAAAACACCAATAAATTTAACAAATAAAATATCACCAAAACTGACAATACAATGAAAAAAATGATTCAAAACAGAACCAATTACCATTTTTCGGAAAGCCCTTTAACCAATTTCTTGCACAAATCAAAGCTTGGACGTTAGTAGGTAAGAGACAGCTCCTATACTTGTTTAGCACTCGACTACCTATACTAAAGGATGATTCTGAAGCTACCGTTGTTATTGAAATACTAAGAATGTCACAAGTGATATGCCTATAATTTGCATGATTTAAGCATTCATTTATCACCATTTCAGCATTGTTTCATCCTTTGTTCATCCCATTTTTAGTTATTTTCATCCATTTTGCATACTTAGTATTGTTTGCATTAGCATTGCATACATCCTTGCATTTGGAGATGTTATTAGGTGTTTCTTGGATATTTTGGGGACTATACTGGACAAGGACTCAACTGCTAGAACCAGACGAAAAGGGGAGTCAAGAAGAGAAGAAGGAGAGGAAGTTATGCCTGACTAGACCACTTGGCTCGACCATCACCTAGAGCTGGAGTTAAAGGAGCAGTCTTGAACCCAACTCGACCAAGCAGCTCGACCTTCACCTCGAGCTGGAGCTAAAGGAGCCACTTTTCCACCAGCTCGACCATCCAGCTCGATCACCACCTCTAGGTAGACGGACCATTTTGCAATTTTATCTTTTTCTGTTTTAGGGTTTTAAACCAACCCTATAAATACTCATCCTTGGTCATTATCCAAGGGGCTGTCGAATTTTCTAGGGTTTTAGTTCTGTTTTCAAACACTTCTAAGCAAATTTATAATTTACTCTTGATCTATTGAGTTTTTGCATTTGATTCCTTGATCACATCTATTATTTTCATCTCCATCTATCTGTTTATGCTGTGTTTATTAATTTATGGGTTTGTGTTCATAATGATGATTAGTGAGTAGTCATTAGGGTTTTTGAGAATGTGATAGATTAGTGAGGAAACTTAATCTCCTTAGGTGTTTAAGCTTAGATTCTTGTAGATCCCTTCTTGATTAGTGTTTTTAATGCCTGTTTCTCTCTGATCAATTGAAGCTTGAGCTTAGGCATTTCCACACCCAGAAGGTGTTTGATGAAATGTCTGAACCAACTAAATTAAGAGATTTGCATATCTAGCCTAACGGATTAGATGTCTAGAGTGCTTATTGACTTTAATAGACTGAATCTTAATGCCTGCTCTGTTATATTTCGCTAATGATGATTAGGTCTGGAAGTAGCTTGGCATGAGGACGTCTGTCGCGAAAGTGGATTTGTCTGGTTTTGATGTCTATTGTCTAGGGATTAGCTCTGATTGAGTTTTCTTAAACATCTAAGGTTGATTAGGAAGAGTCACTGGTCGATTACCCCATCCTTAGGAGCTTTCATTCTCTGAGTTTATTTACTGCTTCTGCTTGCTTGTTTAATTTCTGTTATTTTGCTTCTAGCCTTGTTTAATATAATTCCAGTAGTTTTATTAGGTGTTTATGCATTTGATAGCTCCTGGTCTTTATTTTCATATTGCTTTTCATTTCTATCACTTAGGTTGTTAGATTCTAAAACTAAACTGCTTGGCTTGACTTAATTAGCTCTGATCAGAACCTGATTGCTAGCATCTCACCCATTTGGATTGATAACCTATTGTACTGCAATGACAATGATAGTGTATAGGATAATTGATTCGTAAAACACCAAAAAATCATACTATCGATTTGGCGCCATATTTGACAACTCTTTAAAACGACTCGAGTTATCTCTCCAATATGCTAAAACATTCAAACTTTTAAAAGCAACCATATCAAGCAAGGGCTCATCTAAATATATGTCTAGAGGTGATTTTACACTACCACCAGCCTTTTGAGATAAAAATGGATAAAATCCCTAAGCAAAATACACAAAAAACAGATTAAACGTCACAAAAAGCTAAAAACATATTTACAGAACAAAAACCAGAACCAGAACACTTACACTATATCCTGCTGGAATGTTTTCTTGCAATGTTTCCGCTTGTGAAGTTGTCACAACAACATTGGTGTTTATTTGGTTCTTGTTATAAGCTCCAAAAAGCTTATGCATTTTCAAACGCACATGAGCCAATCTGGATTTAGGCACATCTTGAATGGCATATCTTGAATAGGTGAGCTTCTTTGTAACATCTTGAATGGCATAATACCTGTTTAAAACACAGCTGTCTTTGTGGGAAAAGAGCTGTTGGAGTTAAATATTGATTGTGTCCAAAAAATGGCAAGTATGATATTTGGTTGATCCATGTGATCTGGTGAGGTCTGGTGCAGCTAAGGCCTTCTGGACGCTTAAGATTGATCCCAAAATGTTGTATCTATGGTTTGATGTCTCTCCTGGTCGGCAAAGTGTTGGTTGTAAGTGATTAAATCGGTGAGCTTCCAAATAAGGCAAGCCGGGTATCTCATGGTTTAGAAGTTGAATAATTTTTAAACCATAACGAATTTTGTAGTGAATCTAGTTCTCCGTGTGCCTCTGATGGGTTAAGTTTCCAAAAAAAGTCGGTTTACAACTTTTTTCTTCCTTTTTTGATTGGAATGCTTCAATGACTGGTCGTGTGTCTCTATGGGGTTGATTGGTCGTTTGCTGGATTGAATCTTCTATATCTTCTTTGTATGGAATACTTTGGTGGTGATTCTTCTTCGTGATTAACTCTAGATGAGTTAAGTGTGTATCCAAATTGGTCGTTGAGTTGAACGTTTTGGTCTTGGCCTCCATTTGAGCTGAACTCAGCTCACATGACTCCTTAGCTCTCCTCAGCTTCGTGCTTTCCTCTCCAAGTCTCATGATTCCTTGCTTCTTAGTGAGGCATCAAGTCATCATCAGTTCCACATACTTAATTTAAAGAGATGAAAGACAAACGTAAAAAAAAACTCGTTTCTCTACGTTAAGAGAGGAACCTCGATGTTCTAGCTCTTTGGTCATGCAAATTTTGACTTGCTGATCAAAATTCACGCTCGGAAAATTTCAAATCTCGAACAGGAAGCTGCCGAACTAGGATAAGATGTCGATAAGTATAAGACTGAAATGGAGAAATTTGTAGTCCTGCCCCTTGATCTAAGTGATTTAGGCTTTAGCCATTCTTCTGGTTGATTGATTTCACTCCATTGTAAATAGTGTATATTTTACTTTTGAGTTTTTTTTTTTCAAAAATATTTATAGACTTTTCTGAGTATTTAAATGAGAATTTTTTAATGAAATCACTATTTTTTTCTTTTTCTTTTTCTACCGAAACGTTTAGGTGAGAATCTTTGTGCGAAGTGCCTCTACTTTTTTATTTTATCTTTTTTATTAAATTTTTAGACAAAAGTCCTTAAAATATTTACTCCCTTTTACCATACTACGGGGGGTGAAAATTCATAAAATGACATAATGTTTTTTTTTTGCCAGCAGCAAATATTGGCCGGTAATTTTGAGGTACTCTTCTTTCTTTTACCATAGTAAGAATGCGTTCTCAAAATTTTAAGCGATGAGAGTTTAAAATTTCTTTGACTTTGGAGTCATTTTCTAAAACATGATTCTTATTGGTAGTTTCTCAGAATATCTTGTTTTTGTTTTCGATTCTTTCGGTTTTAAATGTGTAGCAGTTTCAAAAGTTTGTCAATTTGCACGCGTTTCCCGGGGACGCGAAAGGTTTTCTTTTCCTATAAATTGGGTTTTAACCGCGTCCCTTTATTCATCACTTTTATTTTCAATGGAAATCTCTAATCGGCTAGATCCATCTTGCTTCGTGCAAGAGTACTATAATTTGAATTCGCTTAGCAATGATGAATTACAAGTCTCACTTGTATCTGATATACATATTTTTGAACTGACATATCTTTCTCCAATTTTTCTGGAAAAGTGACGGATCTTTCCCCAAAAATTCCTTCCTTTTTCTCTTACAGGTCTCTCATGCAACCACCACTCGGGATTGTCGTATTACAGCTCTTTCTATTGCTATGATTAACCCTTTTTTATATGATTTTAGAATGAGATCCCAGATCCTTCCAAACCCAAACCCCTCCTTAACGCTCTCCCTTAGAAAAAAGAAGGATGGGAGGAGGAAGAACATGAAAAGAGTGCTCTCTCCAGCAATTCTCGTGGAATTTGTTGAGGACGAAGACTTGGGATCTTTTCTCAACTCCTCCATATCTTTCTTGTTTCCTATATCCATAGAAATCTACATGTTTTCTTCGTTAGAAATCTTTATTTACTTGAGGAAAATATACCTGGCATTTGAGCCCTCCTGATTTGGAAAATAAAGAATGTTCTTCTTTTGATAAAAGATTTGTTAGCAGCTGTACTTGACTTAGCAAGTTACATATGTATCCATTATAGGATCAAGTTACTTCGTAATTAAATATATTTCCCATTGTTAATACATGATCATACTTTTTTTTTGGTCGAATCATTTTTAAACTGATATATGGTTCGACCCACATAGTCAAGGTATTTTCTTTTGCTCCCTGGTCGTAAGTTAGATCGACTTGTTTTCCTCACGATTCATAATCCTTAAGGAGTTGGAAGTTTAACGCACTATGATAAGTCGAGGGCATTGTCCTTGTTAGATTTAACCACAATGTTCCCAAGATTGCACTGTAAATAGTTTTATGATTGACTAGAGTGAAGTTGACTGCCTTCATCACTCCATCCGCTGCTATTGGAAGTTCGATTGTTTTTATCAAGGAAAATATTTTATTAAGTTAAAAAGTTAAGATTTGGATATTATAATTAAAAATAATGGATAAATTTGATATTTTTAATTAATATTATTATTATTCACTAACCACCGATCATAATTTTATGTTTATAAAACTTTAAAGCAAAATTCTCTCGATAATTTGCTTTCTGATCACTAATATATATAAACCTAACAAACTAAAATTTTCTAAATGTAACATTCATCTTCAAAAAAGAAACAATTTCTCTATTAAAATTATAATTTTCATCCAAAGTAAAAAAAATAAAAAAATAGAAATATTATACAAATATTCTTTCATTACTAATCATATTGAATTAATGATTTTTATATTTTGTTATAATAATTATTTTTTTATATTTTTATTACTGTATACTGTGTTTATATTATTAATTTATTATTTAATCGTTATTGCATCGGTCAGTCAACTAGTTATAAGTAACCCGCAAACACATCTGTTTTCAACTGCTGCACCGGTTGTTGAATCGCTTAACAAAGGTTCAAACCGTGCACCGGTTGTTGAATCGCTTAACAAAGGTTGAAATCGTAACCACCCTCTGAAAAATCCCTCTCCCACATCCACTTTTGCTGCGTTTAAACCAGCCACCCCCTAAGTCGTGAAGTCTTAGATATGGTGCTTCAACCTTTTTTCCTCTTTTTTACTTCAATTCTATCTTAATAACAGTCATTTAAGTCGGTAAAAAAAGTCTGTACAATTTCACTAAATTAGAAACCTGAAAACCTAAACTCAAACCCAAGAAAATCAAACACTATAAAAAAATACATTTTTTGACATGGTGCATTTTCTTAATGCTGAAATATTTAGTATACTCTATTTTTATTTGTAGAACATGTCATTATACTATAGTATATATATGTTATTCCAATTACCAAAACCCGCAGCATAAATAAATTAAAAACAAAAAGTTATGTATTTTCCTAATTTTGAAAAATTTTGTATGATATCCTATGATTTCAATATAAGAGATATGGAATAGCATGTTATTGTGTACTGGATAGTCTGAAATGTTTTTACTTATGATTATTACATATTTTACTTATGATTACTTTCTCAGTCAGATAACAAGTTTGAATCAATTTTTTTTTTGGTCGATAAAAAAAAACAATCAATTATCTTTAAAGAGTTCCAAAGCAAATAAAACGATAAGAAAAAAATGAACTATAAAAAAGAAAAGGAAAGAGAGAAAGAGAAGAAGCCATGTGAACAAAAGATACTGTAGTATATATTGTAGTATATATTGTAGTATATATTGTAGTTCATATTTTTCGACTAATCTTAATTTTTTAAATTCTTTTTTAAAATGTATCTTTTTTGGTTTATAACTAACTAACGAAAGAAGTAAGTAAAAATTTAGCAAAAGAAACAGTTAGGCCATAAGTAAATCACAAATATTCATAAATCAAAAATAATTAATCTGTAAATAGAAAATTTATAGAAACAACATAACATATTCAAAATTCGATAGTAATCACAAATTGAAAACATGCATTAATTCGTTCAATATTTAATTGTTTCATAATACTTTGTAGTTCTTGTTTCGGTTACAAATTTTAAGAGAATATTCCGCGCGGAGGCATTTGCCTTAGTTTGGGATGTCTAGGACTGATTAAATAGCTGATAAGTGTAGGGTAGGAGCCGAGAGGTGGAGGAGGGGATGAGATATGACCTCCCATGTTGGGTCTTTCGTGGAGTTTATAAGGAGACAACCTCAAATGCCTTCAGGAGAGAAGGCATGAGATTTTCTTCCCGAATACTTTCCGGTCCTTAAGTAGACATATTCAACTGAGAGTATATGTTCGGAAGTGTGCGGATTATATGAGGAGCCTGCTCCCAAGATCTAGGCTTCTATCTGTTGAATGTTTAATACATATGTACATGTACCTTGAAGGAGTGGGGTTGAAATTCTCCATCCGGGGTCATATCATTAATCCGGATACAAATTATTTTTGAAGATTCACTTACCTTCTATTTGCTTACTTCTTCTTTATTTATAGAAGGAAAGATCGACGATTTACCCCATTAGTTGACCTTCTCCCCTTGATTTGTCCTATCATTCATCATTAACTACATTGTTCGTAGCCGAACTTGAGTGCATGGTGGGGTCCTTCTATATTTAGGAATAACCTCCCGTGATAGTCAATCCTTGCCAATCTTGGCATGTTATTTCTTCCTATGGACTAGGTGACCTCTAGGCGAGGCCTCCTTGCCACACGTCGCTTTGGGATGATTTCATGAAAAATTGGTCCCAACAACTGTCTCCAACTTCCTAGCTTGTTTTGTGTGAAAAGGTAGGGAGTCGATCCTTGCTATAGATATCACACGGCTGTCCTTGAAAAAGAACATTCTTGTTTACCAGAACAATATTTTGGCAAAGAATTTCTCCAACTTCTGCGATATTTGCGTCATATTAGTCTGGATAAACTGATATCAGGCCACATGGACTCGCCTCGTCTCCTAAGTGATGAGCTGCTTCCATCGATCGTTTACAAGCCTATGATGGCATATCTGACCATGGACCAGCACAATTACCCTGGGGATAAGGCCCAGCGTATGTGTTCTCCCTCGAAGGGATTAACTCACATTGCTTTTCTTGTGGCTGAGCGATATGAGGCATCTATCCTACTCATCATTTTTGTAAGTAGAGCATGACCTAACTGATCAAGGGGATCAAGGTGGGTGCATGACACTTGACTCGATAAACACACTCAAAGGACCGCAAGAATAACCGTAGAAGGATAAAGGATTGCCCCCATGTGTAACACCCTATAAACGTTCTATACCCGGCCATCATAGAAATGTTACAATGTTAAGGTTGACAAATAGTCCAAGCTCAAACTTAAAGTAATTCCAAGACCAAAGCCAGTTTATTTTTAAATCCTACCCTCTAAAGTCAATGCCTATGGCTTGCTAACCCGAATCGTTATTCAAGAGTTGTGTTCAATTATCCAGACTAAATTAATTTTAGAGTGCACATAGACTTTTACGCATAAAATACTTATATTATTTCTTCCTACACAACATTATATAGTACACACCCAATTTCATTAAAGTATAATACATGTGGATCCAACTAAAACATACTGAAAATAAAGCACACAAAATGTACACTCTTACGTCTATACAAGTTCACTCGAAATCTACTTCCGGCCACACATGTCCGCCAATGCTACAATGTATTACTACGGTTTCCTGCAAAACAATAACCACGGAGAAATATTACTCAGTGAATTCAGGGTCCTATAAACATGTGTTAGTACAACCCAACCAAAAAACACAAGCAATAGCCAAAGCGTTCAGACAACGATATCAAAGAAACACAACGAAAATGCCTAGGATTTCTATGATGCTCGTGACACTAGATGCGTATACTCGAATCAACACAACTCATTTAATTGGTTAGTCTCATTTTCCAGGGCATTCTCAGTTTTCCTTGCTACCGATGTCCACTTCCCATGTTGTAAAATTCCGTTTACTTACAACCACAAGGAAAGAAGAACCGAACTTCACCTATCAACCCCAAGTCCATTCGGCAGTTGAAACCATACACACTTATATCAACATGGCCAAGGGTGTTACCCAAGATTATACCGTATAAGGTGGTGTCACGATCAAATCCACACATAACCAAAGGCCTCAACTCAACACCCGGATATCGCACATCGACAACATCAATTCTTTTACAAAAACGATTTAAGAAGTGAGAAAATTGCAAAAGATTTTAAAATTACACCAGTTCCCATGTCCTTTTGTAAAAACACCGGAATAGGTTTTCACATGTATCCATAAATTGCATGGGATCACTAAACGTAAACCTTATGAAAGAAAGAAAAACACTTTTTAAAAACACTATAAAACTCATGTCCAAGATGAGACTAGTCTATTATAGGATCCTCTTAACATCTCCACATGAGTCACAATGCAAGATTTGTCCTATGAATATCTAAATGCCACACAAAACCTTAGACTTACTAACGCATACACAACCTCTATTAATCTAAACACACAACGAACAATCGGATGAACACGGGATTGTGGCCATCCTTCCTTCCCTGCAAAAAAACGGCTAAGCCTATCTACCAAGACTCTCAGAGGTTTGGATGGATTTAAGTATATAGTGGATCAGGACACTTTCGGCAATGCACAACAATCCTCCTCCGCCAATCTCTTTGAAAACTTCTAACTAAACCGAGTTACCTAAGGTTTTCATGAGATAGGCAAAGGATGGGAAGAAATGAAGCGAGGTTATTTACCGACGACACACGATGGTAGGTAGGGTTGGTGGGTTAAATACCAGTGAAATCGAGTAGGTGGCAGTCTCCCGTTGGTTAAAGTGGTCAGCTGCATGGGCAAGTGCCAATCCGGGCTAGGTGGCGTCTTGAGGAAAAACAAAGTTATGTATGGTGGTTCACCTATGATACCGAGGCCATAGACTTAGGGTATGCCGGTGCTGAGTCTTTTCTTTTTTTCTTTTTCCATGCATCTCACATGAAAACAACCCCTCCTTTAACCCTGGCCATTTGTTTTACGCACATGTGAGGTGTCATCCTGACCTATAGTGTGTAACCTTTTAAGAACTAAAAATTCGTAACTTTTAACCCATATTTTCCTTGTTGGCCAGTAAAGAAGTAAATGGGGTTATGGGATGTGATCCAATTGGTTGAAAGACATGGCCAACACTTAACTGTCCGATGGATCTTCCTAAACTGACATGATGATTTTGCACTCTATGGGTATATGGGTTATCTTTATTGATATCTTAAGGAAACAATACTATTTATTCCACCAGATTTCATACGTTCCTAATGTGGGGGACAACACAAATATTTCATGGACAGATGTTGGAGTGAGATCTTCTATTAGTTTTCAGATATGGGAAACATTCACATAACGGGTTTTCTAGGTTTTACCCGACTAGTATTAGTGAAAGTTGGTCGCTATAAAACTTTACCCAGATGGCCACATGGCCCGGTCTTGTTCATGGATCATCTCATTTTCATTTACCCAGATGGCCATATGACGCAAAAATGTACTTTGTCTAGAGATATGTATTAATTCCCCATATATTGACCCCTTGTACAAAATGCTTCATCGGGTCCATCGACTGTCTTTGCTAACTTTTTTTCTCCTATCTGATTTTGATGATTTTTTTGGATGTGATTCTTCCATTTTGGTCTACTTAATCACTTAGATTATTTTTTTCTTGAAAACTTCAAGTTCACATGATTTATTATTCTTTAAAAGTCCAAGTTTATACTTTTGCCATTCTGCCCACTCGTGAGGATCTTTACATCATGAGCGGGGCTTTAACATACATAGAAGTAGTTATTTTCTGTGGTATGTTTGTGCCATGTAGTGCTAAGCAGGAAATTTTCTGAATGCGATAGCTCAACCCCCGAACTACCTGGATAATATATAGTTTGTGCGTAAACGGCGAAAATTTATTAAGTTTATATAAAGCGTGAAATGTGCGTTTGGGATGAGCGCACGATATGTTTGGAATATATGGAAAGAGAAGGAGTCTAGGTTCCGAGAAGCGCCTCCTAAAAGGAGCTTTATTGGAGAGTTACCATGCGGACAGACAGGTTGTAGGCTCATTTGGTGCTCGTCCCTCAAGGGAGGACATGAAAGCGATCCCAATGGAAAGTAAATCATCTTCTGAACACAACTTTATGGCGATCTATTAGGGCACATGTGCCCTAGGGTATACCCTTGGACGATGGTCAAGGAAACGAAATAATAATACCCTCGAAGGGTGTGCTAAAATAGGTTAGTAATTTTGAGGGGTGTATCTGAGATTATGCTTCCGGAGGGTAGGTAAGCAAGAAATCAATTAAGCATGAAGATCTTGAGGGGGTAACTAAGAAAGCAGTCAAAAAATGAGATAAGGACCTTTTGAGGATAAACATAGAATATGTCCATGGAGGATAAGTCAGCAATAAATGAATCAAGGACCCCGCATGGTTGCATATGTATAGAGAATATGCCCATGGCGGGTAACTCTGGCTGGTAAGCAATCAATCAATCAAGGAGACGAGGACCACAAAAAGATACCTATGAATAGAGAATATGCCCGAGAGTGTAAGCAAACAATCAATCAAGGAGACAACGACCCCGAGGAGTTGCATATGAACATATAATATGTCTTTGAGAGGGTAAGTAAGAAAGTAATCAATCAAAGAAAAAGACCCCAAGGGGATTCATATGAACAAAGAATATATCACAAGGGTGAGGGAGGGGAGGAGTATGTTAGCAAGCAATCTATCAAAGACAATGAAGATTAATTACCTTTTGGTTGTTTCTGTTTTATTGCTTACACCATGGGCCACCCATGGCAAGTAGGTCCGTGTCATATGCAACTAGCTTCTAGTTGCTCCCATGGGCCGACATACCATCTGTGAGACTTCTCCTTGCCTCACATTACACAATATGATTGGTTTCTATTTTTTGGTTGCACGCTCTGGGAACCCCGATATTTTGGTGCTTGCTGAGATCCTAATCATGCCTTTTCATCCTTGGCAAGAGTATGGTTCTTGTCCCAAGGTCAACTCTCCTTTTGCGCATATGTCGTGATGTTGAATTGCCTCGGACTGTGGACAAGTAGTCGCCTTTTCCTCCGGCTGGTTATTTTGGACTTCCGGCTACCCTTTGGGATGGTTGCCTTCGCAGTTGACCAGAAACTGATGCTAATTAGGATATAACTTTATGGGTCCATGTAGCAGATTTTCATTTCCTGTATGATGGGGCGTCATGCCGCATTGTTTGACCTTGTTTTGTGCCATGGCAGTTTCTTTTAATTTGTTGCTTCATGCTTTTCTTTTAGTGATGTGATATTAACCTGACATCATTATAATGTGTTCCTTCAAGACAAGTGACTCGAGGAAATGTATTTGTAGGTATTTTTCCTAGAATTTTTTGGCTTCTTATATTGACCCCAAAATTTTTAAACGTCGTTTCCGCTTTCCTTCGACTCTATTAAAACTTATTTGCGGCTTTAGATTTTTCTTCATCATCCTCTTTGCTTTTAAAAATTCCTCTTTGCCTTCTCTCCAAATCTCTTGATTGTAACCCTTCTTATCTTCTAGCCCTTCAACCACCTTTGCTTTTCGATTCCTCTTAGAAACATGTCTTGCGAGAAGGGAACCATTCCTTTTCTCGGGGCGTGTTTATCATCTAAGGCATGGTCACCCAGTGCAGGGAAGCAATCCCTTGACTGCAGACTTTGAGGAGTCGTCTTCCTCGCTTGCATACAGAGCAAACTTCTCAGCTTGGTTTCTCCCAGGCCAGCGATGGTCCTCAAGCCGCCCTTGTTTCTAACCTCATCAACCTTAAACTCGGGCCTGATGGAGTTGTGAAGAGTCCCTCTCCAAAAATTGGGGGGGGGGAATGAGATGGGACCTCCAGTGTTTGATATTTGCTGGGCTTCTAAAGGGTGAGATACACCTTCACCTGGAGAACAACCTCAAAGGCCTTCGGGTGGGAAAAGATGTTTCCTTCAAGAAGACTCTTTGATGCCTAATTCAGACATATTCCACTGATAGTATATGTTTGGAAGGTGTGTGGGTTATATGAGGAGACTTGTCCTAATATATAGGCTCATATATGTCGATTGTTTAGTGAACAGTACCTATGTATAGTTAATTGGGGAAGTAGAGTTGGAACTCTCCATCCGGGAACACATCCTTAATCCAGATGTGAATTATTGACATGAGGATTCATTTACCTTCCCTTGGATTACTTCTTCTATATTTATAAAAGGGAAGATCGATGATTTATCTCTTGATCCATCCCATCATTCATCATTATCTATATAGTCAGTAGCCGAACTCAAATGCGTTGTAGGTCTCTTCTATGTTTAGGCCTAGGGGGCTCCCAATGACCTTGCGGCATGACAGTCAATACATGTCAATCTTGACATGTTACTTCTTCCTGCGGACTATGTGGGTCCTCCTTACCACCCGTCGTGTTGGGATGGGCTCATGCATAATCAGTCCAACAAAGCTAATGTATATACAATTCAAAATTGTTAAAAGCTCAACAATTTATGTACTATTCATTACTAATAACATATTAATAGAATAAATCACAGATAAACATGGATATCAAATACAAAGATGATATAATTTAATTTATAATAGTAAAACTCAATGGATGTAAGTGACTATTGCATGTTTTTATCAACAGTTTTTACATAAAGTCTAAGTGTTGAAGTGAATAAAGAAGCATCACACCTCGGTCCATAGAAGCATTTTCTCAAGGCAAAACCATTTTTAAGAGAAATTCTTTTTTGTCCATACTTAACCCTAACGACATAGATACCTATATAAACTTATTTTTAGCCTCTTGTTTGGAAAAAAACCCCAAAATACACCACACAGTACATGCTTAACCTAAGGTTCTTATTGCTTTTGAACTCAAAGAGCTTCCAAGGAGGAGATATTGCTTTGTATTTCGGGTTAGAGAAGAATTCTTCACCCTTATCACTTTAATCTAATTCTTATTATCATGATTTCTATTCAAACTTGTTTTGTATCCTGCTTCATGTTTGAGTAGATCTCGTTGTTAAGTTAAAAGAAATCAATGATTGCATAATAATCTACCGTGCATCTAGTAATATTATCCTAGAGAGTGAGAACCTCAAACGTTCAGCATTTAATCGAATGAACTAGAATTTCATGAGCAATACGTTGTAACCATTAAAAGCCGAGTTGGTGGATATTGTGAACTTTATCAGAAGGTGAAAGATTTAATGAATATTTTCTTCTGTCTATAGCCAACAAAAGTCGAGTATATAGGGTTGTTAAACATAATAGTTGGAGCCACAAAAGTGAAAAGATTATACATTCGTGTCCAGTTTTATAGACCATTAAAACTCTAAAATTAATTTTATATCGAACTTGTTGCATGTTTTTGTGATTTTCCTAAAATCATCCTATTTGATTTGTTCTAATTTGATTTTTGTTCTAACGTTTCGTAGTGTGATCAGAATTCCTTGCTCGTATACCCCAAAAATAGATTTTAGAGGCAAGAAAACGAGATTTTCGGATCTAAAACTTTATTCTCTGTCTCTAACACTTGGACTTCATCCTAGACCACAAAATCCAAATTTGTTTAAACTCTTAGTTTTTCAAAATTTTTTATTCTTACAAGTTGAAAAACTGTAATATCTTTCTCATCACTATCCATCATCCAAGACAAAGGCTTTAAAAACCCAATTTTCTTTTTGACTTTTCAAGTTTATAGAGAAGAATTCTTTTTTATGGATTTGACTAATTTTTGGTTAGATTCATAGGAAAATCACTTAAATAGACTGGTTTTTGATGTTGCTTGTTTATTCTTAATGCATTAATGAGTTTTCATACGCAAATTTTTCACCATTAAAAGCTCTTATTCATCCTTTATCTTTGATTTTCAAATTCCAAGACACTAACTTTCCTATCAAAACTTGGTTTCTTTTGTAGGATTTTGTTAGATGCTACAACAAGATCTACAAGGCTAACATGAGTTGTTGAGACGCCTTTGGTAATGTGGGAACACAGAGTACAAAACACTGCAGTTTAAATACCAAAAAGGAAATGTAACCAAAGAAAATGCATGGAGAATACATACTTGAAGAAGATAGTGATGCATAAGAGAGGATGTTGAATTGTATTTGGAAGCATTGGAGTTGAAGACTTTCTCAAAGATGTCATTACCCATTTACGAGAAGCTATCCCGAGAGTTCTTTAAAACAGTCACTCTTGCCTACCCAAACGAGACGTCTCTCAATACAAAAGAATGAATCCTTTCATTGTCAACTGGTGAAGTCTTCTACTCAATTCTGAATTCAAGGATATGTGAGATATTTAGATTTATATCACACATCAAGACTTCTTTCGAGCAAGGAAAGGAGAACAATGGCGTATGAAACCAGTTTGCTAATGACAAATTAGACCAGAAAGACTAAAGCTACAGAAATCACGCATCCAACAGTAAGGTACATGCAAAAATTGTTAGCTCAACTGATTTTTAGGAAAAACAAGTATAGTATAGCGAAGAAAGATGAGTTATTAATCCTCATAGCCCCTTTTATCATCCTGAAAAGGTAAAGTAAGCATCTCTTTACCAAGAAGAATGGTCGAATTGATGTATGTCTCAAAGGAATTAAGAAAACAAAGACAACAAACTGACTTTGGAGGTACTATCACGGCCATACTTCTAGAATCCTTAGTTGATTTAGCAAAGAAGACCGACTTTATGAAGATAACAAGCCAAATCTTCAAACCTTCAAAAGAAGAATTTTCTAAGAGGATGGTTTCAAGGATCTGAACACTTTACCCTTACGAATAAAAGCAGCAATGTATTTTCCTTCCTCACAGCTCACTCCCAGCCTTAGTTTAAGGCCCAAGATTGTTCGGCCCTCCTTAAAACCGTTGGTTCATAAGATGCAAAGGTGATCAAGTTCTTGGAGTGAGGCATTACTATAGGGAAAAGCAGAGATAGATGTCACTCTATCCCATATGTTATTGGGATCATCATAACCAACATATAATATGGTGAGAAAACAATGTAAAAGTATCTGGAAGAGCACAGATGGTGCTGGACCATGCCCGGACCAGATTTCAGCCAACCAAGACTGACACACACCTGAATACACGAGGGCTATCAAAGACATATGTGCCTTTATTGGGGCATACCAAACCAACCAGAAGGAGTTGAGCAACAACCTTACTTGTTCCAGAAACTTAAATCATCAGAGAATCGTGGAGAAATGGAATTATGTTCATACCATCTCGGACCAACACAGAATCGAAGTTACAAACCGGATGATTCCATACTACCCGACCTGTGAAGCTGATGCAGACCTAAAGCCATTGTTTGAAGAATTTCAGCCAAACCACAACGAATCAGTATATGTAACCACTTAAAAATTATTCTAAGCTCATCAAGAAAACCGCTAGAAGTGGAATCATCCCAATATCAGTTTACATGAAAAAGATATTCAGTTCTCAATTTGGGCTAAACCGAACTAGTCTGATTTGGACATATGCGCGTTCATTGGAGAATTACGACAAGACCATATGGAATTAAGATACCAACTGAATTGTATTTTTATTGTGACAAAAGAGAGGCACTCAGTGAATTGGATTCATATCAATACTGGTTCAAGTGAAAAAATTATTAAGTTTTTACACCGGAGGGTCCCTAGACATGCCTTATTTGGTACCTTCCGGGTTTGAGAAACGTAAATACTTTATTTTGAGACCAGTAGGGTATATCCTATAACTAGAGTCCTCTTAGAACAGCTCAAGCATCATTACTAGCGATTGGATCAGGAGGATTCAAGCTTTTCCACTTATACACCAATCCTTTCCATATCTGGTGCCAAGAGGATTCACACTTAGAGAAATTAATCTCCAGTGACTCGTTTCCCTTCCCACAACTTGACAAAACTTTGGGATACTGTTCAGCATACTCTCTTTTCATGGATATATCATCCAGCTATCAAAATACAAGTTGTCACCAAAGCTGTCTACATACAAAGAACCTCACATTTTCCTCATTTGGCCAAGGATCAAGCTTTTTAAAGACCATATTAATCAAGCCTTTGATTGATCACATCGAGTTCAAAAATACAAAAATATTTGTACAAGTTATACTTTTGGTCAGCAATTTATGGAAATCCGTATGAGAAAACATAAGTAAACAGGCCTCTGTTTGGTAAAAAGGAAAGAGAAGGATGACCTAAAGCAATTTTCTAATCTATGTTAATTTTTTGATTTATTTCCTTTGCATAAAATAGTTCTCTAAGAACTTAATAGGTTGTGCTTTTGAAATTAGTTTTAATTCTGATTTTAAACATGAATTTACTTGGTTTAGACTATTTTAATGCTTGAATCCCTCATTAAAAATTCATTTATATTGTCTATCTGATGTACTTTGGATTAAGGATCCCAAAAACTCATAATTTTAGAGATCTTAGTCTAATGACACATTAACAAATTATTTATAGTGTTTTGCAAGGAATTTTGAGTGTTTACAGGAACAGAAATCAAGACACTTTGATGTGAACGCACAAACCAAAGAGTAATGAATAATTCATGAACTTTTAAGATGGATGTATAGTAAAATTGACAGAACAAGAGATGCCACAATTAAGGATTGAACAAACATAGTACAAAACGCATAATGGTAGAAAATAGCTCAATTTGCCTCAGAATATCAAAAGTTATAAGCAGAAACCTTACCAACCTTGCAAACAGGACAAGCTGAGCAACCTTTTGAGGCACCTTTTAAACGGTATGAACCAAAGCTGCTAAAATTTACCAAAATCTGCCCAAATTCACCAAAATCTGCCAACTACCATACTGGTCGACCAACTTTCAATCTAAGTCAAACAGTTTCTGAAGGTTGATGAGTTATTCACTCTGACCTACCCGATCAGCCATATGGACCATCACTCGACCATGGAGAAAATCAGAGCTATTCTTTCAAGGTGAGCTATGTCAGAGCAACTACGAGCACATAAACAAGAGTTTTTATTCAAGCCAATTTATCCCTAATTATTTAAGTATCAAGATACGGCCAATGCACTGAACCTTTGAGCGATACCGGCCCGCAATCAACTATACATCGGACCCTTGAACATATCGATATTTTATCCATTTTACCTACCATAAGTGAGCACTTTAAAAAGTGTCAGAGATACTAGGAGAACCTTAATAATTTTTGTTTTCAAGCCAATTTACCCCTGGTTTGTTGAATATTAAGATATGGCCAATGCACCAAACATAGAGCAAAACCGGCCCAATATCGACCATACACTGGACATTTGATTACACTGATATTTTATCCATTTTACCTACCATAAGTGAGCATTTTAATAATTTTTTCACTCGGTTTTTAGTATTTTTATAGTTTTTTCAGTATTTTTATGACAATAATTCCAGTTAACTTAGTAAAAAGGATGAAAAAAGCAAATCATGTGCGAAAGAGCAGAAGTTTAACATTAAATGGACACCTTCCCACTACTTAATTAAGATAATGTTTTGATAAAATTTCCACTACTTAATAAAGCTAATTTTTTTGATAAAAGATAGGATGGTATACTACCTTTCACGCCAAATTCATTTGAGGATGATCTGATGGTTAGATTACAAGTTACATGAAACACATGAAGGCTCGTCTGGCCCAGCTTTCATAAGTTCAACCCAAGGCCAGAGGCCTGTGCACTGCTGCTCCAGCTCCTCATCCCTGGGCGAGAAGCAACTCCACCACGACATGGGCAGTCGACCGCTGGGTGAGATCAAAACGTCCCAGACCAAACCTATTGTTTGCAAAGCCCATCGAGCCCAATTGCTGTCTTATTCAAGAAAACCCTAAGGACGGCTTAAGAAAACTTGAAGGCCTATATACACTCTAGATTTAGGGCCTAATTTCTGATGCTGCACAATAACTTCACAGCCAGCCGAAATTGTTATTGCTTTTGTTGTTTGTTTCTCAAGGGAGATAGATCTTCTCGTTAACCCTTTTTGTTTTATATGATTTATTTAAGCATGATTTCATCAATTTTGTTCTTGCTAATGATTATGTTAAGAGTCGTTTTATTTGTTGGATTTCTAAAGGATTCAATCGACGGAGAATTTTATTAACCATTTAGGGAAGTGGCGATTTTACCTTAACCAATATCTAGGATTTTCTTTCGTTCTAAGTTTGTTCATCATAGTCTGATTTTAGGATCCGCTAACATGTTTAATTTATTTACCGGATGTAGCTTAGATAAGCGGTCACGTTTTAAAATATGAAAGCAAACTTACATAATGTTACAATGAGGCTGGATCCACTGCATGTTTGATTGAGTAGTTACATACGTAAGCATAGTAACTACATTGTTAAAATATAGGTGATTGAGTTTATGAAAGTAGGTTAATCATAAAACCATGATACAAGTTTAGAGAATTTGACCTAGAAAGAATGTTTTTGCTATTATCTCTTGTTTGCTCTAGTTAAAACCCATAACATTTTCCTAAAGATCCCAATAATTCATTTTATTGTTTTCTAGGTCTTTTAGTTTTCTTGTTTTCAGTATCTTCTCAAAAGAATGAGAACCAACTAAGATATGCATGTCCTAATGCATTTAGGATTCCTTAATCCTTTTGCCTGGTTGTGTCCATCCATTTAGTTTGTTTGATTCAACAAAAATATGTGCATAAGGATTTTGTTATTTAAAACTCCCTTTAGGATCTCTAAGAGACTCCTCTCATGATCAAGTACTCATTTTCGGACTTTTTAGTTTCTTGATTTTAGTATCTTCTCAAAAGAATGAGAACCCACTAAGATATGCATGTCCTAATGCATTTACATTCCCTAATCATTTTGCCTAGTTGTGTCCATCCATTTAGTTTGATTGATTCAACAAAAATATGTGTGTAAGAATTTACTTATTTAAAACTCCCTTTAGGATCTCTAAGAGACTCCTTTCACGATCAATTTCTTATTCTTGGTCTTTTAGTTTCTTGATTTTAGTATCTTCTCAAAAGAATGAGAACCAACTAAGATATGCATGTCCTCATGTATTTAGATTTCCCTAATCCTTTTGCCTAGTTGTGTCAATCCATTTAGTTTGTTTGATTCAAAAAAAGTATGTGTGTACGAATTTTGGTATTTACAACTCCCTTTAGGATCTTTAAGAGACTCGTTTCATTATCAAGTTCTCACCCTTGGTCTTTTAGTCTCTTGATTTCAGTATCTTCTCAAAAGAATGAGAACCAACTAAGATATGCATGTCCTAATGCATTTAAGATTCCGTAATCCTTTTGCCTAGTTGTGTCTATCCATTTAGTTTGTTTGATTCAACAAAAATATGTGTGTAAGGATTTTGTTATTCAAAACTCCCTTTAGGATCTCTAAGAGACTCCTTTCATGATCAAGTTATTACTCTTGGTCTTTTAGTTTCTTGATTTTAGTATCTTCTCAAAATAATGAGAATCAACTAAGATATGCATGTCCTCATGCATTTAGATTTCCGCAATCCTTTTGCCTAGTTGTGTCCATCCTTTTTGTTTATTTGATTCAACAAAAGTATGTGTGTAAGGATTTTGGTATTTAGAACTCCCTTTAGGATCTGTAAGAGACTCCTTTCATGATCAAGTTCTTACTCTTGGTCTTTTAGTTTTATTGATTTTAGTATCTTCTTAAAAGAATGAGAACCAACTAAGATATGCATGTCCTAATGCATTTAGATTTCCCTAATCATTTTACAAAGTTGTGTCCATCCATTTAGTTTGTTTGATTCAACAAAAGTATGTGTGTAAATATTTTGGTATTTAGAACTCCCTTTAGGATCTCTAAGAGACTGCTTTCAAGATAAAGTTCTCACTTTTGGTCTTTTTGTTTCTTGATTTTAGTATCTTCTCAAAAGAATGAGAACAATCTAAGATATGCATGTCCTAATGCATTTAGGATTCCCTAATCATTTTACCTAGTTGTGTCCATCCATTTAGTTTCTTTGATGCAACAAAAGTATGTGTTTTAGGATTTTGGTATTTAGAACTCCATTTAGGATCTTTAAGAGACTCCTTTCATGATCAAGTTCTTACTCTTGGTCATTAGTTCTTGATTTTAATATCCTTTCAAAAGAATGAGAACCAACGAATATATGCATGTCCTAATGCATTTAGGATTCCTTAATCCTTTTACCTAGTTGTTTTCATCCATTTAGTTTGTTTGATTCAACAAAAGTATGTGTGTAGGGATTTGTGTTTTTAAAACTCCTTTAGGATCTCTAAGAGACTCCTTTCATGATCAACTCCTCACTCTTGGTCTTTTAGTTTCTTGATTTTAGTATCCTTCCAAAAGAATGAGAACCAACTAAGATATGCATGTCCTAATGCATTTAGGATTTCTTAATCCTTTTGTCTAGTTGTATCCATCCATTTAGTTTGCTTGATTAAGCAAAAGTATGTGTGTAAGGATTTTGGTATTTAGAACTCCCTTTAAGATCTGTAAGAGATTCCTTTCATGATCAAGTTCTCACTCTTGGTCTTTTAGTATCTTCTTAAACGAATGAGAACCAACTATGATATGCATGTCCTAATACATTTACATTTCCCTAATCAGTTTGCCTTGTTCTGTCCATCCATTTAGTTTGTTTGATTCAAAAAAAATATGTGTGTAAGGATTTTGGTATTTAAAACTCCTTTAGGATCTATAAGAG